>RJWJ010010745.1:16547-46288 GCA_004363605.1 Indri indri | reverse complement strand
CCTGTAGAATTCGAATGGTTTCACTCTTTAGGTTTAAGTCTGTTACCCAGCGTGAGTTGATTTTTGTGAGAGGTGAAAGGTGTGGGTCCTGATTGAGTCTTCTCCATGTGGCTATCCAGTTTTCCCAGCACAGTTTATTGAATAAGGATTCCTTTCCCCAGTGTATGTTTTTGTCTGGTTTGTGAAAGATTAGATGGCTATAGGAGGCTGGTTTTATGTCTGGGTTCTCAGTTCTGTTGCACTGGTCAATGGAACTGGTACTGCTTTCGTGCCAGTAACAAGCTTATTTGATTACTACAGTGTTGTGATAAAGTTAGAAGTCTGGTATATTCATACCTCCCATTTTGTTTTTATTGCCTAGATTGGGGTCTTCTGTGGTTTTATACGAAACGTAAAATTAATTTTTCTACATCTGTGAAGAATGATGTTGGTATTTTAATAGGGATTGCATTGAATCTGTAGATCACTTTGGGTAGTATAGACATTTTACCAATGTTGATTCTGCTGAACCATGAGCATGGTATACTTTTCCACCTGTTTACATCCTCTGGTATTTTCTTCTCCAGCGTTTCATAGTTCTCCCTGTAGATGTGTTTCACCTCCTTAGTTAAATATATTCCTAGGTACTTTGTTTTCTTTGTTGCTATTGTGAAGGGAATTGAGTGTTTGATTTGGTTCTGGGTACGACTGCTATTGGCGTACATGAATACCTCTGATTTGTGTGTATTGATTTTGTATCCTGAGACTTTACTGAATTCATTTGTCAATTCCAGGAACCCCTTGGTTGAATCCTTGGGGTTTTCTAGATATAATATGATATCATCAGCAAATACTGAGAGTTAGACCTGTTTTGTTCCCATTTGTATGCCTTTAATTCCACTGTCTTGCCTGATTTCTGTGGCCAGGACTTCCAGCACTGTGTTGAATAGAAGTGTAGATAGTGGGCAACCTTGTCTGGTTCCATTTGTAAGTGGGAATGCTTTCAATTTTTCGGTGGAAATTTTTTTTTTTTTTTTTTTGAGACAGAGTCTCACTCTCGCCTGGGGGCGAGTGCTGTGGCGTCAGCCTAGCTCACAGCAACCTCAAACTCCTGGGCTCAAGCAATCCTACCGTCTCAGCCTCCCGAGTAGCTGGGACTACAGGCATGCGCCACCATGCCCGGCTAATTTTTTCTATATATATATTTTTACCTGTCCAATTAATTTCTTTCTATTTTTGGTAGAGACGGGGTCTCGCTCTTGCTCAGGCTGGTCTCAAACTCCTGAGCTCAGAACGATCCGCCCGCCTCGGCCTCCCAGAGTGCTAGGATTACCGGCGTGAGCCACCGCGCCCGGCCTCGGTGGAAATGTTTTAAACACGAAGGCCAAATAACAGTATTGTCAGAATCAGGATAATTCCAGTGGTTGGAGAATCCAGCAGTCTGGCACCGCTGACCATGTCCATTCTCCATGCCATTCTCCCCCACCTGAGACATGAGGACAGTAGGTAACCTGGGCTGTTAGGTTGCTCTGAAGATGCAAAAGAACTCCAGTAAAAGCCTTACTACTGTGCCTTATACTTAGTAAGTGTCCACTTAAAGAAAACTAGCCATCTGCCTATGGTGACGAAGCAAAGAACCCTCTCAAACTGTGCCTCCACGAAGGACAATGGTGTAGGTTCCAGTGTGCATGCTCAGTATTCCAGGTAAATGCCAGGTGATACAAGAGTGCTGGGAGGATGAAGACCAGAGCCAAGCAATGAGCAGCTTTAAGACAGCTGCCTGTGGATCCGGGTATAGTATTCCATTGTCCACCTAAGTCCCACGTGTCCAGGCACCCTCAGTACTGTTCTTCTGACCTCCTCCCACCCAGGTCATTCCCGTCAAGGCACACTGGCAGAAGAGCATGCATGAAATGAGGCTGTGGGGTTAGAAGTCCAGCTTTCCACATAGTTGCCCCAGGTGTTTACATAATACAAGGTATGCAAAGATCGATTAACACTTGAAAACAGAACCGTGTGTTTCATCCCATTGAGAGAATAAAGGAGAAAACTCACTTGTCATCTCAATAGATGCAAGAAAGTATTTGGCACAATTTCAAAAAAGGAATAGGAAATTACTTGTATCACTGAAAACCCACAGCTAATGTAATTTTTTTTTGTGAGACAGAGTCTCGCTCTGTTGCCTGGGCTAGAGTGCCGTGGCGTCAGCCTAGCTAAGAGCAAACTCCAACTCCTGGAATCGAGTGACCCTCCTGCCTCAGTCTCCCGGGTAGCTGGGACTACAGGCATGTGCCACCATGCCCGGCCAGTTTTTTCTATTTTTAGTGATTTGGCCAATTTCTTTCTATTTTTAGTAGAAATGGGGTCTCGCTGTTGTTCAGGCTGGTCTCAAACTCCTGCACTCAAGTGATCCTCCCACCTTGGCCTCCCAGAGTGCTGGGATTACAGGCATGAGCCACTGCACGCTGCCCAACTAATGTAATTTGAACTTCTGAAATACCGAATGCTTTGCCCTAAGGTCAAGAGCAAAGCAAGCATGTCTGTGCTTACCACTTTTATGGGATGTTGGAGTGGAGGTTGTAGTCAGTGTAACAAGATAGTACAAAGAAATAAAAAGGCATACAGATTGTAAAGGAAGAAATAAAATTGTCTTTATTCTGTGAAGACATGATCGTATATACAGGAATTTCTAAGAAATCTGTGCCTAAAATTCCATATCACAACTAATTGAATTTAGCAAGATCAGAGGAGTAAAGGTCAACATACAAAGTTTGTTGCCAGTACATAGAAATACGGTTGCATAATTAGAAAATAAAATGAAATTTTGTTAATTATGGTAGCATGAAAACATAAAATACTTGAAAGTAAAACAATATATAATATCTTTGCATTGAAAACTACCAAACATTGCTGAGAGACATTAAAGAAGACCTAAATAAATTGAAAAATGTGCCATGTTGGTGGGTCGAGAGACTCAGAATTGTTAACAGATGAGTCTTCCCCAAATTCAGCTTGAGTCAGTGCAGTCGAAACCCAGTTTCTTTGTACTCAAGATCTCAGAATGAGTGAATTTGAGTGTTCGATTTAGAAGCTGGGTCTCCTGAGTTCCAGTCTAGAGCTAGAAAACAATTTCTCGTCGCATTCTAACAGAAATTTCTGTAAGAAAGCCATTTTCTCACATAATCAGCCCAACCACTGCTTGCTCTGTAGGTCAGCTGTTTCCTAAAGGAAAGCCTCAGCTTCCTTTTTTTCCCGTTGTTTCGCGTTTACATGTACAATGTAGAAAGCCAAGGCAAGAAGACAGCCAAGGATTGTAACTGAGTCAGGAGGAACTTGCTTTCAATGAGGTCTTTAGTGTTGCATCTTGCAGAAAGTACCTTCAGATTTCTCACTGATCTTGCCGGATCAGCACAATTTGGTGCTCGGCAGCCAAAGAAATGATCAACAACGCGGCGAACAGATAACATGCAGGAAGGGAGGTGATATTTGAAAACTATACATCCAGCAGGGGACTGGTATCCAGATTGTCTAAGAATGATAATGACAACACCACAACCAGCAAAAGCAGCCCCATTAAAAAGCGGGCTAAGGACATGAGTAGACATTTGTCAAAAGAAGACAAACAAATGACCAAGAACCATATGTATAATGTTCAACACCACCAGTCATCAGGGAAATGCAAATTAAAATCACAGTGAGAGATCATCTTACGCCGATCAGAATGGCTATTACCAAAAACACAAGAAATAGATGTTGGCAAGGATGCAGAGAAAAAGGGCACTATACACGCTTTTGCTAGGAATGTAAATCAGTGAAACGTCTATGGAAAACAGTATGGAAGTTTCTCAGAGGACTCAAACTAGAACTACCATTGGATCCTGCAGTCCCACTTCTAGGTATCTTGTGAAAGGAAAGGAAATCAGCGTATAAAAAAGAAACTGGCACTCGTGTTTATCACAGCACTATTTGCAGCAGCAAACATGCGGAATCAATCTAAGTGTCCATCAGTGGAGGATGGATAAAGAACGTGTGGTGTATATAGACCGTAGATTACTATTCAACCATAAAAAAGAGTGAATTCACGGTTTTCGCAGAAACACGGATGGAACTGGAGGCCATTATCTTAAGTGAAACAAATCAGACACAGATACCACATGTTCTCACCTATCAGTGGGAGCTGAATGGTGTGTCCTCATGGAAGCAGAGTGTGGAGATGGGTGGTGGAGACTCGGGTTGTGGGGGGTGACGGGCAGTTGTCTGGTGGGTGCAGTGTGCATCGCTCCCCTGATGGGTGCACCGAAGGCCCTGACTGCACCGCCTTGCGATACATCGGTGTAGCCAGAAACAAAAACCAACAACAACAACAAAAATGACTTCAGAAGGACACAAAAGAGGGGAAGGGACAAAGAAGCAAGGGGGTGATCGTACTCATGGATCACAGAAGCAGAGTTGGGTGAGGAGGGAAATGGGGACAGAGATGAAAGGCAAGAGGCACAAGGCTGTGGGACTCGGAATGCAGGTCCCATGATCACGAGCAAATCCTTGGCATTAACAGTGCTTGAGGGTTGTCTGCAATGGGGGTTGGGTTCTTTTGCGTGACAGAGACCCTGAGGTAGGTGGGGCAGGTGGAGGGGACCCCCATCACATCTGAGGTGGCATCCACACAGGTGAATGACTCCATCAGAAACCACACACCTCCTGACCTAAAGCCTAGACATGCTGCACCTTCCTGTGTAGCAGTGAGGCCTGTGGCCACGGTGAGATGCCGCACTCACGTGCGTTCTGAGTTCATCCTTTGACCTCTGGGGAACCTGAAAGGCAGGCTTAGGCCACGTGCAAGGTCCAGGGCCCTGCCCTTACCTGGGTGATGGCTGAGGAGCTGTTAAGAGCTTCATACCGACTAATGAATTGTTCCTTCTCTTAACTCCTTCCTGGTGGGATTTAGGCCTGGAAGAAATGCTGGTTTATCCTGCGGAGGCGCAAGACGAGCAGTGACCCGAATGTTCTAGAATACTATAAAAATGAACATGCTAAGAAGCCCCTGCGGATCATTGACCTGAACTCCTGTGACTACGTGGACTTAGGTGTGACCCTGAAGTTCGACAAGAAGGAGATCCGGGGGCGTTTTGTGTTTGGCCTCAAGACCAGTGACCGCACCTTTTTTCTGGTGGCTGAGACATGGGAGGACATGGAAAACTGGGTGCACAGCATCTGCCAGGTCGTTGGCGTACAGGGGGCTGGGAGGAGCTCAGGTAGGACAACAAACACGGGCCCTTGTCAGAAGGGGCTGAGAGGACGCCCTCAGACCCTTGGCGACGGGGGCAGCTCCTGCTGAGCTTCCTGGTTGACAGAGGAGTGACAGGCAGAGGGGACGAGTGTGAGGGGTCAGCCAGGTGTTAGAGGGACTCCTGGCCCCAGTTACGCTCAGATGGGGAACCAGGAAATGTGGGGTTGGGGTTGGGCTGAAGCTGGAGGTGTTCCGTGGTGTTTGTTCAGGCAGCTGACACCACTGCTGTTCCTCAGCCCCTGCCTCCGCCTTCCCGGCACTCTCCCGCCCCTGTGCCCTGTGGCCACCCCTAGGGAATGTGTCACCTGGGCCCTCCTCTGGCCATCCCTGGCTCTCTGGTGCCTGTGTTTCAGACCACCCTGCACAGTGGCACTGGGCTCTGTGCTTTTGGGTTTTCTTGCTTAGGGTCCCTTGTGGTGGTTGATGGAGGATCGGGTGTGACTTCCTGTTCACTTGGGAGGGGACAGGTGGGAGGAGCAGATGCTTTATGTTTGGGTTCTGAGAAGCTTCGCAGCAGAGGAGTTTAGCTTCTCGGAGTGAGTTTTAAATGGTAGAAATGGTCCTTGGCAGTTGTTTGGGCTCAAGCTCAATTGCCCGAGACGGTTGAGGAGGAGCTTTGTCTGAGGCAGGTGTGCGGGTTCAGTGAGTAATTCTCCAACCCGGGTCCGTGTCAATTGAGGAGGAGCATTTAGAAAGCACGAGGGCCAGGACCCATGCCACATCCGTTACTAGGGACATAGGCATTTGTCTCAGGGTTAGGGTCAGCCTGGGCTGGGCACGCGGCCTTCCGGCTGCTGTCAGTGCTGGATGCCTCATTTGCTCTCTCAGACAGCAGAAGATAGTCTGATCCACGAGTTCCTAGAGAAAAAGACCGATGGGGAGTGGGGAGTGGGGAATGTAGCTGCCCCCGGGGGCATGGAAGGGCAGGTGGGAGGAGCGGGGTCCAGTCTTGAGTGACAGGTCCAAGTACGCTTGTATTTGTATCTTTCCTGCATGGGGCACACTCCGGGTCCTCAGCGAAGCCACCTTCGGTAAGCAAGCCTCACCTAGGAAAGCCAGCCTTAGCTCTGAAGGTGAAGGCAGCAGGAGCCACCAGAGAGCAGGGAGGTGTGGAAGTCCTCACTCCAGAGGCTGACCTCGCCTGGGGCCCGGGGGCCATGGGCGGCCACAGGCCCTGGAGGCGCAGCTCAGAGTGGCAGAAAGTGGCTCCGGGCTGCTCCAGGGGCTGGGCCGAGCCAGAGCATCTCCTTGACCTGGAAGGCCTGAGGCCCAGCCCTGCTCTGGGAGGGTGAAGGGGTCAGGCCTGCAAGAGGCAGAGAAGGCCACTGCGGGCATGTTGTTTTTCTTCCTCTGACAACCCAGTGCCGGCAAAGGACACTCTCCCTCCCGTGTCATTCACAGACTCCCGAAGGTATCTTTGCTCAGTCTGCCAGGACGCCTGCTCCCTTCCAGCTGGGCCCAGCCCCACCAGTCAGCGGCGGTCCTCAGCCCCGGTGCTGTCCAGCCAGCCGGGTCCGTCCACACCTGAGCCTCCCGACTCAGGCCCTGTGCAGCCCACCTTGCCCACCCGAGCCCCTCGGCATCGCCTCTCCTTGGAGCGCTGTGTGAGCGGGACAGCGGGAACTGCCGTGCAGGAGGTCGCCACAGCCAGCAGGTGGGTGAATGCCCCTCACAGGGCTGTGGCGTTTCAGTCCTGGTGGCTTTATTTTAAAGACGAGAGTAAAATACTGTATTTTTCCAGGTAAACACACACGCGACGAGACACAATTTTTTGTGTGTGTGACCTTCATGTTTTATTGTTATCGTGTGTGTCGCTACAAAGACGTGATTGGGTTCCAGAGCAGCTTCCCAGTATAAAATCTAATGCCATGGAAGTTTCTGATTTGGCCTTCCTTCGTTCCTTCTTTTTCCCTCCCTTCCTCCCTTCCTTTTATTCAGGAAAAAAAAAATTATTTGGAGGAAAATGGCATTAGGGGCTAGAGTTTCTGAATTGCAGAACACAGAAGCTGTGAAACTGGTGACATGGAGCAGATGCGTCTCTCACACTTGCTCCAGGCTGCGCTAGTCCCTGGGAGAGCAGCTCCCCACTCAGGGCTATTTAAATTTGCATCAACTTAAATTAAATGGAACTTAAGCTTCAGTTCCTGGTGTCACTGGCCACATTTCAAGTGCTCAGTACCACACGCAGCCAGCTGCCACCGTGCTGGACGCACAGACAGGAAAGAAACACTTCCATCATTGCTGAAGCTCTGCTGCGAGGACGCCCGGCTCTGGAGCAGTGGTCTTTATTTCTGTAAGTGCCCCAGCTGTGTCGCAGCTGCGGAGCGTGCACAGGTTTCCTCCACCTCTGGTTCCTGTCGTTACGGTGACCGGAGCACAGAGCTGGAGGCCTTGCCGGAGCTGCTTCCCTGTTGCTGCCGTAGCCAGCAGATGACAGATCACACTGCTCAGTTAATTCAGGAACGTCTAGATCACGTTATCAACATTAAGGCAGATACAGCAGTGGGTGTGTTAGTGTATCACTGCGTGATATCCATGAGAATATTTTTTTACAAAGCCCTACTTGAACCGGTCAGAGACACCGTGTGACACCCGGTATAGACACAGTGTCTCCGTGTTACGGAGGAAGCACCTGAGGCCCAGGGGTCATACACAGCAGAGGCGGGACTAGAGCCCAGGTGGCCTCACTTCTCTCCTGCACTCTGTTCCCCACACCCGCCTGCTGCCCTGCTTTGCTGAGTCATGGCTGGCACCCAGCAGGGCTCCAGCGCTCAATCTGAGGCTGCCTCCGATGCTGCTTTTCCTAAAGCAGCACGGTTGGTTCCCTGGAACTTGCCCTGGCTCAGCCTCTGTGCCCTGGGACCTGAGAGCTGAGTCCTGAGCCTGCAGGGGAGTCAGCAGGTGGCTGCCGGGCAGCGGCAGACTGGAAGTAGCAGCTGCCCCTCCCGAGTCCCAGACCAGAGACAGGCAGAGTGGCGCGGCGGGAGGCACAGCACGGGCTCGGGCCAGGCAGACACGGGGTCACAGTCAGGTTCTGCCCCTTTTTGTTCGTGCTTGGGCCACTCATTTAAACCCCTTGACACTGAGGTTCCTTATCTTCAGAACGGAAGGAAGGATTCAAAGGCTAAGTGATGAGCGTAAAATGAGAAAACATAAGTGAAGTGCACAGTGGATGTCCCCAAGGTGCTGCTTGTACCCTGTGCCCTCTAGTGCAGGCGCAGTGGCCTGTGAACAGAGAGCGAGGTCTTGGAATCATCGTTGCCAACATTGGTGGAGCGTCTGTTCGCTGGCTAAGGTGAAGTCTCATCCCCAAACAGCCTTCCAATTGTGTTTTAAATCGGCCCTTTGCAGACGCATAGTTCGAAGTTAAGAAGGGGAAGGTGCCTGCGTCACCTGCCAGCCAGCAAATGGCAGATCCCAGGGGACCCTCAGGCCCGCCTGACCCCTCAGCCTGTGCTTCCTCCACGCCCCCCGCAGCGTGGGGCTTTGAGCTTCCCAGCCAGCCTCCTGGCCAGTCCTGGCCTCCTCTGACCCCCACGCCTTCCCTACTTTCCGCAGGTGTGGCAGCAGCTCTGAGGGCACCAGGGCCTCGTCCCCGATGAGGAGAAGCGTAGCCGTGCAGACACCTGCCCGGTGCGGAGGACAGTGCGTTTGCAGGGCCTGTGGTCAAACCCATGGCATCTGTGGCCTTCCCAAGCCGAGCCAGGACGAGTCAGAATTCAGAGGCGGTATGTGCGACCTCCCCTGGAGCTTCGCCCCCCCATGGCCACCCCAGGGACAGCTCTGTAGGCTCCGAGGCAGAACATGAGCGTGTGCACCTTCAGGAGGCCCCGCGACACCCTGTGCCGGGAGCTTGGGGGCCTCCTGCTGCACAGTGAGGGCGTTCTGACCTCCCCACTCTCCGCCCACACAGTGCCCAGGGCATTCTCACTGCATCACAGCAACAGTGCTGTGGCAGCAGCCACCCCTGGGGCCTCGGCCAAAGCTCCCCAGCCAAGGCACACCAAGCCCAATGAGACGAAAACACCTCATTGGGGAAGCCCTCAGGAGAGGCCTTCGATGGGGAATAGTAGCCGGTAGGTCTCTGTCACTGCCCCTATCCCCAGGGACAGGACCCTTCCTGCAGTGGCCAGTGGCCAACATCCTCGAGGTCAGTGTCAGTCCTGCTGCAGCCAGAGGGGGAGGGAGGTGGCACAGGGGTCTCGTTGTTCTACTGACCCTTGGTCCCTATGGCCCAGGGATACGCTGGAGCCACTCAGAGGGCTGGTTGTCACGAGTCTGTCACCTTCTGCCCAACCCTTGCCAGCTGGTCCCCCAGCACTGGCCGCTGTCAGTGAACAGCCACGATGGCAAGGGTGCGGCAGACCCTGCCTCGGAGCAGCCAGTGTTCTACCAAGGGAGACGGGACATTCTTGGGTACGGAACACGATACGGGTTTGGGAGTCTAAGTCATTGTGTGAATTTATATAAATCAAAGTAAAGATTGCAAAAGTGGATTTGGAAGAGCAGTCCGCACTGAGCCAAGCCACGTGGGCTGGCGGACGAGTAAAACAAAAGGAGATCTTCAGAGTGTTTTCTAAGCCGTACGTTATTTAATTACTTTGAAATCTGGACTCGTATTTGAAATCTCTAAATCCTGTTGTCGTTTGTTTTCCACTGAGTGTGTTCCATCTCTGCATGTAATCTCCTCTGTCTGATGAGAACATAGAAGCACGTTGATTCTTTTCATTCCGTATCGAGTCTTCTATCTTGCAAAGCCTTTGTCCGTCCATCCTGTTGCTGCAGCCACGCAGAGAGTTCGGTGGGACAGAGCCTCGCCTCTGTCTCACGCGAGGCCCGAGGCATTCAGGAGACTCCGGCAGGGCTCAGAGCCACCGTGGTGGGGCCAAGACTCAGACCCGGGGTCCTGGCTCCTGGCTGAGACTCTGCAGTCTCCTCAGTCTGCCCGCAGTGTGGCCCGTCACCCTGTGCTTTGGAACTGAGATGGTCAAGAAGTATGAAAAAGGGGGTCCTGCTAATCAGAGCTCAGATCTGTGTATAAAGTAAAATGAAACCGGCGTGTGTAAGTTAGCACAAGTACTGTCACCTGTGTTCCTGGAGATGCCAGCTGGAGTGAGCAGGACACCGGCTGGGGCTGTGGAGGGGACAGAGGTGCACCGTGAGGGCAGAGTCGAGGGGACCCTGCGAGGCCGACGCTGTGCGGGGTCTGGAAGCCCAGGAGGAGAGCGGGCGGAGGGTGGTGTGCAGGAGAAAGCCTGGCCATGGGGGCCGAGGGCGGCGCCTCCCGGGGTGAGAGCGAGGCCCTGAGCAGCGCTGCTGCGGGATGCGGCCGTGTCCAGGCCTAGATGGCCATGCGCACGTGTGCACCTTCCTTCCTCTGTCACAGCTTGCTCCTGTCGGACATGCGTGAAGACCCCGCATCATACAACAAGTGCAGGCTGGTCTGCTGCGTCCATGAGCGAGCGAGGCGGCGCCTTCCCGGTGAGTCGGGTTAACCAGGGTCCTCAGACCATGCAGGTTCGTGAAAGGCCACACCCGTGGCACTGAAAGAATACAGCAGGAGTGTCGTCGTCTCCCTCCTGGAGCCTTGCCAGGTTCTTCTCTCAGTTCAGAACTCCAGGTGGAGTTTTTGGGCAGGTAAGACGCGGGTAGGTGGGTGGAAAAATGTGCGTACTTGGGAAGACTGAGTCAGGAGGCTCAACAACGCTGCAGGTGAGCAGAGGGTCCAGCCTGCTGGGGGCGATGTCCCAAGGCAGCAGCCCCACCGCAGCCTCCCTGGAGGAGGGTGCTGAGTGTGAGACTCCAGGCAGGAGTGTGCTCAGGGTCAGGCCGGGTGGTGGATCCCAGGCCGCCCTGTGGATGGGGACCTGACCACAGGTGTGCAGGGTGTCAGGCAGGCGGACAGGGCCTGGCTTCAGGCCCCCTGCAAAGCAGGACTCGGCCCCGAGGCGAAGGGCAGACAGGGCAGAAGTCGGAGGAAGCCGCAGCCACACAGCTCTGTGGCAGCTCCGCCTGCAGCTTGGTGACCCCTAGGTCCCTGGGTGAGCCCAGATCAGAGCCCGAGACGCCCTCCTGCAGCGGCGAGTCTGACCCGAGGCGGACGGCAGGGGCCGAGCCAGACCTGCACAGTCCACACCTGCGCCGCCCTCTGCCTGGTCAGGATCCAGAAGCCTGTGTATACCTGGCCACCAGGACATTTCCCCTGTAGATCTGTCACAAGTTGTAGTACCCCCCAGGGGTCTTGGAAGGTAGAAGGGACCCATAGACCTCACTTCCCCCAGTCTCCCACTCTACTGTGTTATCGAGTCTTCCCAAGGTCTCCCTGTGTCTTGGAGCGCAGCTGACCCAGTGTGGCGAGGGCCTCACAGCCGTTCCGAATGCAGGTTGACCTTGCTCAGACCAGAAGCAGGGCTCAGTTGCCCCGACACAGGTTGAAGTTCCTCACCACACCCAGAAGGCCCACGCCAGTGGCCAGCGATGAGAACTGGGAGGCATCTGTCGTGCCCAGGCAGCTGGGTCCCTGCCCTCCCACTGCTTCCTGTAAATGGTCCGTTCAGGCATTTCCCTGAGAACTCAAAGTTCTCAGGTCTGTTCCATCGCCAGCTGCCATGCTCTCTTCTCTCTCTCCACCCACACCCCTGACTGCCACATGCGTGTCCCCTGGGTGTGCCGTGTGCCCCCAGGGCATATAAGTAGTGAAATCTCAGTTGTCACACTGTGGTCGTGTCATGGGAGCCACTCCCAGTCCAACCCTGGAGCAGCCCCAACAGGTCCTTTCCAGGTGGATCCTGGCTGGGGCTCTTCTCTCCGGGCTTCAGATGGCTGCTGAGGACAGTGGCCGCCAGCGGACCCGATAAAGAGCTTCATTTGAAACACCCTGTAGTGATTTGCCGTGACTTTTCCTGCCTCGTGTAGAAACTCCCACCCCTTCCTGTATCAGCTGTGTTTCTCTCTGTTCCTCTCTCACTAGCTGAGGAAAGCAGCTGTGCGCCCACTGGATAGCACCAGTGACGAAGACCCCTACGTGCCTATGCGCCCAGGTGTCGCTGCCCTGCTGGCCTCGCAGGGGGACGATGCTGACGTCCACATCTCCACCAGCCCAGGGCCCCACCACTCTGACCTGCATGGCTCCGTGCCCACTGCCCTTGATGGGTACCGCACCCTCAAGCGTGGCAGGAAAAGTAAGGCTGCTCTTGCTCTATCCCATCTCTGGACATAATCCAGGCACTGTTTACATCTGCAAGTCCTTCCTGAGCACGTGCCCATCCAGCAGGCAAATCCTGGACGTGGGCTTTGTCACTTGGGGCAAATGATGCGAATTCTCTGAGCCCCAGTTTTTCCATCTGTGCAGTGGGGGCTGTAACTCCTGCCTCCTAGCCGTGTTTACAAGGAGCGTGGCGAGGAGATGGGCTCTGGCATGGGGCAGGTTTCCAGTGAGGCTGGGTCTGTGCCCTGCACGTGGACCAGCAAGAGGAGCTCCAGTTCAGGTCCCTGTCTGCCGCCACCTGGCCCTGTGGGCCTTGGACCAGCACTGGGCTCAGGGACGAGAGGGGCGCCGGGTGGAGTCGGCCCCTTGGGTCTGGCCGACAGGGGCTTTGATCTCAGCACACAGCGTGAGGCCTCCACACCTCCTGGCATCCAGCTGCCTCCGCCACGGGCTGCACAGCTGTCCAGGAGTGGCAGGGAGCAGTCACGGTGGACATCTACACTTGGCTTGTAAACCTGGGCAGAAAATGTCAAACCACACGTCCCCGTTTTGGATTATGAGAGTACGGTATGATTACCACAGGTATACTGGGATCTGACTCGTGACCCTAAGGCCTGTCCCCATGGGCAAAGGTGATATAACCCTGCTGGGCCTCAGTGTCTGTGTCCACCTGGCCTGTGGGGGGGCCTCTGCAGACACCCTGTGTGTCGTGTGCAAGTGGTGTCATCACTGGCTTCCTTCTTCAGCAAAGCCGAGACCTCTCCCCCTGACAAACGTTACTGTCGACGAATGCTCCCCGACGTCACCTGCCACCAGCTCTGGGCTTGGGCCCAGGTGAGTGTCCGTGTGGATAAGGGAGCCTGGGTCGGCCGTCGGAGGAGATGAGCACACAGTTGCTGGCCCTTGGGTAGGGACAGCTGGATTCTGCTGCCGATACTGATGTCAGCTGATTATGTCCCTGGGCCTTGTGGGGCTTGGTGTCCTTATCTGTGGAGGGGGGTGATTATTCCCGCCCCTCATGAGATCTGAACCTGAGGAGAGAGCCTGCAGTCTGGGTGCATGCGGGCCGGGCTGGCTGGGGGCCGGGGCTCAACGACACCCTGAGGTCTGCTCTGTGCGCCTCTCCTCTTCTTCTCTCGACAGCCACAGCTCCCAGGGCCACCGCCCCGTCTCTACTGAGACCCGCACCAGCCCAGACTCAGGAGACGCTTCAGGGACCCCCGCGCCTGTGGTGAGTCCCGGGGTCGCTGGCAGACAGCGGTCAGAGTCGCCTGGGGCCTGCCGCTCAGGTCCCCACCTCCCCACTGAGCCCCCTCACCTTAGCGAGGCGCTCCCGGTGTCGTTGGTGATCTGATCTCCTGCTGCACGTCCGTCCTGAGCACGTGCGCATCCAGCAGTTGTTGGGCGAGAGGACGATGAGGTCCCTGCCACTAAGGAAGTCTCGGTCTTAGGAGGCAGACGCAGCGTGGCTCCCTCGTGACCGCCACGGTGGCGAGACCCTGCCCCGGAGAGGCAGAGCCAGAGTTTCCTGCTCAGCAGTGGGAGAGACACGTGTCCCTAATCATGGAGGTGGGGGCCGTGACAGACGTCAACACGGGCAGAGCGTCCCTTCCTCCCTGGGATGCTGACGGACAAGGGCCAGCTGCCCCGCGCTCGGGAGTTGCTGCCCTGATGCTGAGAGAATGAATCCAGCAGCCCACACAGCAGCTTGAAAAGAAAACCCAGGGCCTTTCTCAGTAGAATCAGACTTCAGGAAAGCCCCAGAAAAGGGGCAGGACCCAGGGTGTGTCATCCGCAGGAGCAGCTCCGGCTGCCTGGAGGGGACACAGGTCTGTGAGGGCTCTTGGAGCTGCGGGGGGAGCGAGCTGCTCTGTGTGACTGCCCCGCTCTGGTCCCGATGGTACAAGGTTCGGCATCCAGCGGATGCAGGAAGTGGGCTTCCTTCCTAGGGGCCGGCATTCAGAGGTGGGACTGAGAAGGGGCATACGTGAGATCAGGCCCGATGCCCCGTGAGGGAAGCCGCGTAATGTTTGGGGCTAATGCAGGTTTAGGTCAGAAACCAGACCTGGCAGGTCACCCCGTGCTCAGAACCGCCAGTCTGCGTGTGTGTCAAACAGCGGGAACAGTGATCGCGCCCGCATCACGGGATCGCCGTGAGGATGCGGGTGAGAGCAGGAACAGTTCCAGTGCGTGGTCAGAGACGGACTCAGTGGACCTGGAGCCCCGCTCCCAGAGAGCTGTTTCTTTGGGTGTGGGTCAGTCTGTTCCCTGAACTCACCAGCAGTTTTCTCCCCCTGGCGATA
The DNA here is from genome assembly GCA_004363605.1 of Indri indri. Lineage (NCBI taxonomy): Eukaryota > Metazoa > Chordata > Mammalia > Primates > Indriidae > Indri > Indri indri. The sequence continues at coordinate 31,512 of RJWJ010010745.1, read as the reverse complement.
GCAGAACCTGGCACCTGCATCCCCGGTGCCCCCTGGCACCGAGAGCCCAGCCCCTGGGAAGACCCCTGACAGCGTCAACTACCTTAACCCGGACGTCCAGCTGTGCAAGGTGCCTGGGGCAGAGGTGGGGTCAGTCTAGCTCGCAGCCCCCACCCTGGGGCTGGCTTTCACGACCTGGGTGCTGTGATCTGGGGCTCAGGGCTCCCGCTTGTCCCTCTGGGAGAACAGGCACCCTCAGTGCTTGGCCCAGCCCCTTGTAGAGACCTGACCTGCAGAGGCTGGGGTCCTGCTCCCGGGCCTGCGCTCTTGTCTGGGGAGAACTCTCCATCTGGGTGGGTCCCGCAGCCCCGTGCATTGGTACGGGACATTGGGAAGGGACGTTGGGCCCAGGGAGGCTTCTCCAGGCAGCACACGAAGCCATGCAGTCTGAACGGTGGGGGCAGGGGATGGGCTCCACCTCACAGGGGCCGCAAGGCTCCCCAGGGCACCCAGATTTCTCCCCCTGGATGGGCGGCCAGAGGCAGAGGTGGAAGCCTTGGCCGTGCGCCAGGCTGAGGAAGGGCTGGTCCTCCCAGGAGCTGGGAAGCGAGAAGGGCTGGCAGGGCTGCGGCATCCAGCAGGAGGGACGGCAGGCTGGAGTTCAGGCGTTAAAGCCCACGCCCAGGGAGAGAAGGCAGGCTCCAGAGGCCGGGCGGGGGACAGGCAGGGCCTTCCCCCAGGACAGCTGAGGACGCACCCACTACCTTTGGCCTCCCCTTGCTAGTAGCTCACACACACCCCCATCCCCACTCTGTCCCCTCAGCCATCCCCGTCTGCTGTCCGTCCCCACGAGGAGGTGCACCATGTCCAGGTGCATGACGAGAAGACCCAGGCCCTGCAGAAGACTGCACAAGAGCCCGCGTTCCCGCAGCAGGACTCGGAGCCCTCCAGGGGTGCCGAGCTGTGACTCGGGTCCCAAGACCAGGGAGGGGCAGGACATATCTCCAGAGCCATCTCCCCTGTCCCTTACCCACTTCCTCTGCATTCTCCACTGGCTCAGAGACCCTGGACCCTTCCCATGGGAGGGGAGGTTATGACTGTGAAGCATACCGACGGGGCCCACCTGTGACTTACACTGTGGCCATGCCCCTGCCGACCCTACTAGGAGCCAGTGCCAAAAGACCCCCGCCATGTCCTGCCCCTCAAGTCTGGGCTCTGAGATAGACCCAGACCTCTGGGTCTTTCTCCCCCCGTCCCAGAGAAGATGAGTCATTTCATTGACCTGGAGCCCCGGACCAACAGAACAAAGATGTGGGTGTTCCTATCCCTGTTGTTTGTGGCAGGGACAGGCAAGGCCACTAAAAGAAAAGTCGAGAAAGAAGGTCATTGATGGTCTTGGGAGGCAAAGGAATGAGGTCCCCAGAGAGCAGTCAACACCTGCAGGGGACCTGGCTTCCAGGGCAGGGCCACAACAGGGCAGCTGTGTCAGGTGGGAGAGACAGAAGGACAGGAGACGAGGAAGGACACGGATGATGGTGGCAGCCAGCAGCATCACTTGGGGACCCAGAGACAAACTTGCCTCCAGCTGTGATCCTGTGAAATGAGAAAGTTAAGTACTTGAGAAATAACAATGGCGGGCCAGGCCCTGGATCAACATTTCCATTCCAAAAGGGAAAAATAAGCAAAAATAAAGGGTGCCTGGTGCTAAGTCAGCCCAACATCCAAGAAGGAAAACAACATTGAGACTTAAAGCTGGAGAATAACTTTCTTTGATTCCACGTCCCGCGTCCTGGGCACACTGGGGTGGGGGCTCGACCCCCATGGTCGCAGATGGCTCTGCCCCCACGGCTGTGCTGGGCTGGGTCCACGCGGCACCGATCGTAAGTCAAGGTCATGTGTCTGCAGCTCTCCTGGCTGCAGCTGTCCACGGATGGCCCTACAGTTCTGGGATTTCGGAGGCTTCTCCACCATCTTGACTCCACTGGACGTTGCTTTAGCGGGGATTACGTGGTGTCCTCGCTCCTGTGATCTTCCTTGGCATTGTCTTAGTAGGGGTCTATTTGGTCGCTTCGTCGCTAGGATAAGTCTCTGCCCGAGTACCCAGGATTTCAGCGACATCCTTTCAAATCTACGTGGAGCTCTAATGGCCCCACAGTTCTTAGGTTCTGTGCACCTGCAGGATGAGCACGGCAGGGATGCTACCATGGTTTACATCTTGTATCTCCAAGTGACGGGTGCCCTTGACCGAGACCTGGTAGGCTAAGGGCTGCCACACCACAATCCCGGGACCAGGGCCCCAAGGTGGTGCAGGGCAAGAAACAGTGAGGTCCCACAGTCAACTCTGTAAACCTTGCTCTCGAAGTCCTTGCTTGCCCAAAGATCACAGAAATAGCTCTGAGGCCATTCTTCATTGCTTCGATCAGGAAAACCTGGCTTTCTGCCATTTGTATTAAGTTCCTTAGCAAACATAGCTCGGCCACACCGTCGGTATTCTCTTCCGAATATACTTTTCTATTCTTTGCATGGCAAGGCCGAGAGTTTTCTGAATCATTCCGTTCTACTTCCCTTTTAATGGTAAATTCTGTCTTGACTTCATTCTCTCTTCTTTCATTTTACTGTAAGCTGCCAGAAGAAGCCAGGCAGCACCTGGAACTCTGCTGCTTATGTATTTCTTCTTCCAGATACCTGTAAATAGTTGGTGCTCTTAAGTTCTGCCTTCCACAGAGTTCTAGGAAATGAACACAACTTTGTCAAGTTCTTTGCAAATATATAACGAGAACGGCCTTCATTCCAGTTTCCGGTACCTTCTTCCTAATTTCCACCTGAGACTTCATCATAGTAGCCTTTACGTTCTGTAGTTGTACCCACATTCTGCCCTTGACCACTCAAAGAATTCCCAGGGAGTCCAGACTTTGTTTACATTTTTTGTCTTCGGAGTTCTCACAGAATCACCCCTAATGCTCCATTGATGGCTCATTGGCTTTTCTAGTTTTGTCCTCCACATTCTTCCAGCCTCTACCCATTCCCATTTTCAGGCTGCTTGCAGATTTTCAGATATGTGATGTAGCAGCGGCCCCAGTCTTGGTATCATTTTCTGTTTTAGTTCATTTTCCTGCTGCTGTGAAAGAATCCTGCAGATTGAGTAATGTATAATGAGAAGAAATTTGTTTGGCTCAAGGTTCGGGATGCTGGGAAGTTCCAGATTGAGGAGCTGCATCTCGTGAGGGCCTCCTTGCTGCATCCATCCGTAATGGAGGGTAGATGGTCAAAGGACCACATCTGAGAAAAAGTGAGAGGGGGCTGACCTTGCTTTCCTAACAGATCCGCTCTCACAGTGATACCGATCCATTCACGAGGGCGTAGCCAGTCCTGCCTCTCAGTGCTGTTGTATTCAGGATGAAGTTTCCAGTGTATGCTTTCTGGGAAATGTTTAAACCATAGTGTGTGTAATAATGTTGAGTTGTTATGTTTTGAGTTGTTATTTATGAATAAAGTAATGGTTTTGCATTATCTGTGGTGATTTTCTTCCCGCGTTCATCTCTACCTAGATCATGCTACTACTATGAAAAAGTACCATCACCACTTCCAACAACAAAACCGTGTTTCATGAAGGAGCAAGGTGGAGAGAAAATGGAAATTGTAGCATATATATAGAAAAGTGGGGAGAGTGTAAAATAAAGCGAACAGTTGTAGTTTGTATGGATTTTCTTTGTGAAAACTATTTGTGTCCTATTCAATTGTATTCTACTTAATGCAAAATGTAAAAATCAACAGTGCAACAGACGAAAGCACTTGTACAATGTGACTTCTTAGGATGCGTGGACAATTTCTGAGGAGAAAAGTGACATTGATGTTACGTATGAAATCTACGCAGAGATGAAAACCGTATGTATCAATGGTTTCAAAGAGGTTGGGCAGAGAAACCTCGGAGAGGGGTCATTCTTATCCCCGTTGTCCAGTGGGATTTTTATTTCTATCACTAAAACACATACGAGCATTTTCTATTTCTTTATATTGTTTGATGGTGTGAAATTTTAAGGCTACAATTTATTCCCACAGCTTTTCTTTTAATGCTCAGATTCACTACCTTGCTCACAAATGAGAAGGTAATCTTACCAAATGCAGCTCAGGATTGAGCCTCCTGATGGAGTCGGTTAAACACGTGCCTTTCCTTCTGGTTATGCTTCTTGTCTGAGTATTTGTTAAGGAGAATGATCTTCCTGAATGTCATGGACCTCTAATCAAATGTAAAACAGATAAGCTCCTTGCTGGAACCCATATCCCAGTTGGGAAAATAGAACCTCAATTATGTTCTGTAAATACATGATCTCAGGGCTTCAGTCTCCAGTAACTGGGCACGGGGTAAGAAGCAGATGAGAGCAAAGAATAATGATAAGAATTTTATTGAAAATGAATTTCCTTCAATTTTTGGAAGTGCTTTTTGTGTGAATTGCACATTGCAAATGTGGGCATCCTCGTATTTTATGGGCTTTGTTGACAGAAGAATCTCAGGGAAGAGCGAGCGTCGACCAACGACCCAGGAGCGAAAGCCCTTGTTTTCATTGATTGGGTGATGACAATCTTAAATCCTCACTAAGAGTTATAAATGCTACCGAGACTATGAAAATAGAAGATGAGACTTTTATTTTCATAGTCAGAATGGCAGACTGAGATATGAAAAGGTTTTGAGATTTTTTCCTACTATCATTTTTATATGTGTATGTCAAAGTTAAGATCACATGTATAATGGAAAAAAAGTTATATGGAACACTCATTATTACACTTCCACTTTCAAGATCTCTCCTGTTTAGATAGAGAATTGTGTCTTATTTATGTATCAGACAAGAATTTAAAGTTTTGTACATGCTGCACGTGAGTATCCCCTTAAGCCAGATATTTAATGTTTAGAGAGTGCTGGAGACAGGGAGACAGATTATAGCATAGAGTCAGCAATCATCACATATAATATGAATGAAAATTTTAATGGAGGAATCCATTGGGAAGGTAGGAAGATACGGGAAGATGATTGGAAGAAAAAGGTAAAGACATGATAATGAAGACAGACAGAAGTAGGTGCTATGGTAGAGCCAAAATAGCCCTCCAGCTGAAATGAGAAAATCAAAAGACCAGTTCCCAGTTTCTTATCTGGGAGCAAGCTTTGTTGTTTATAAGGTCATAACACTTTCCTGGGTTTTCCTTCACCACCTTTGAGACTGCTCTTTTTGTATTCTTGCATAGAGACCAATTTCCATTTTCTGTTTTAAAAATGCTCTTTTTTTCAGATGTGGTAAATTTGTAATTCATATTTGTTGTCAACATTATATTCTTCAGGTTTCTTACACATATATCATTAAGCTAAACATAAATTTAAAATGGTACATATATACAATTTCAATCTCCATAAGGCATTTGTGAAAGTTTCTTACTCTCTTTTTCAATAATTTGTAACCATTTAGTATAAAAAATAGTTAATAGGGTCACTATTCTTTTCTCCCTCTATTCCACTTTAATGTATTGAACAGTATTTCTTTTTTTTCTGCTTTTTTAATTCAGGATATTGTGGGCACAGAAATATTTTGGTGACATGAAATGCATTTGCCTCGCTCAAGGCAGGGCTACAAGTGGGTCCTTCCTCCATACGGTGCACCCCGTTTCTGTTGATTGTGGGTTTACCGCCAACCCCCCCACGTGACCGGCACCCGGTGAGTATCACTGCCATGTGAATAACTTAGTGTTGGTCGGTTAGTACCAGTTTGATGGCGAGGACATGCGATGATTGTTTTTCCATCCCTCTGATATGTCACTTCGAAGGATGGGCTCAATCTCTGTCCAGGATGATACAAGAGGCGCTAGACCACCGTTGTTTCTTGTAGTTGAGTAGAACTCCATGGTATACATAGACCACATTTTATTAAGCCACTCATGGATGGATGGGCATTTGGGTTGTTTCCACATCTTTGCAGTTGTCAATTGTGCTGCTATAAACATTGGAGTGTAGATGTCTTTATTATAGAATGCCTTTTTTCCTTTGGATAGACCCCAGTAGTGGGATTGCTGGATCAAATGGTATTTGTATTTTTAGCTCTTTGAGATATCTCCAAATTACTTTCCATAGAGGTTGTACTAATTGCAGTCCCACCAGCTGTGTGAGAGTGTTCCTGCCTCTCCACATCCAAGCCAGCATTTGTTATTTTGGGAATTTTTTTGTTTCTTTCTTTCTTTGCTTTCAACCATGTCCTGCATAAAGATTTTACTTTTTTGTGTATGTTTTGTTTTTGAGACAGAGTCTCGCACTGTTGCTGGGGCTAGAGTGCCGTGGCGTCAGCCTAGCTCACAGCAACCTCCAACTCCTGGGCTAAAGAGATCCTCCTCTCTCAGCCTCCCGATTAGGTGGGACTACAGGCGTGTGCCACCATGCCCGGGTAATTTTTTCTATTATTTTATTTTACTTTTTAATAGAGACAGAGTCTCGTTCTTGCTCAGGGTGGTCTCAAACTCCTGAGCTCAAACAATCCGCCCGCCTCGGCCTCCCAGAGTGCTAGGATTACAGGCGTGAGCCACCGCGCCTGGCCAACGTGTATATAGTCTTTAAAGATCTCCAGGTGTTTCCAATTCTAAGGGACATCGTGTTTTTTACGCACTGACACAGACTTCTCCGAAGCTGCTGAGCTGTGTTACATGGCACCTTAGCTCCGCTCCCTCTGCCTGAATATTCTTCCGTGTGCCCGTCAACCTGCAAAACTCACATTTTCTTCTTCCAAAGGAGGATGATGTTGCTCCATAAATTAACATAACTATTGGAGATAGAAACCTCTGAGGAGTTTTGCAGAGCTTTGCCCTGAAGGAATCTGTGAACGTGTTAGTTTGCATATCCAAAGGTGTTCCACCTCAGGAGGGCGTCTCTGAAAGATCAGTAGCTGGCTGTATCCGGCAAGGGCGCGGAGATTCTCAGACCTGTAGTTCTGACTTGCTTTGAAAAGCAAAGCTAAGAGCCACAGGATGAGAGCTGAATGCCCACGTGGACAGACAGCCACCTGTGGCTGAAAGCAGTTGGCTCAAAACTTAGAAGTTAGTCTTTGCAAGATTTTGTAACCATTAGTTCACGGAGATAGAATTAGTTAAGGGATCTGTAGAAGCCTTTTGAAAAACTTTTAACCTAAGAGGAAGTACCTGTTGTTATGTAAATCTGTTAGCCCTGGCAACAGATGACTGTACCTATAAATGCCCAGGTAAAACTTCACTCTTTGCCTTTTGTGATTCAGTGAGAGATCCAAGGCCCCCTGAGTAGCTGCTTTGCCTATAATCTGTATAAATCTATAAACCTATACCTTGGTCTCTGAGTATTCTTTTATTTCCATTATTTTCCATTTTCTATTATTTTCTTATCTTTTGCAACAACCCCTACCAAAGGGACCCGATTTTTTGCTGGGAGCCTGGCCATCTCCCTGCCTATGAAATATCACCTTCTTTGAGAATGCCCTTAATCCCCTCAATCGCTTTATTATTTTTTTATCCATAGTGAAACTTTACCTTGGAGTGTTTCCTTTTGCTATATTTATCCCACAGCAATAGCATTTTTTACTTACCTATCTCTCCTCAGCAGACTGAAAAAGCATTAAATAATAATATCTGCCTTCTTATCATTCTTACCTGGCCTGGTACATATTAGATGACCCATACATCCATGTGAAGCTTTCTTACAAGTTGGAGTCCCTTGCTGATTTGGAAATATGGGGCTTAGTAAAACAATCGAAGGAAGAAAGAAGGGAAGAAAGAAAGAAAAGGATGAAAGTAGACAGGAAGAAAGGAGGTGAAGACTGAGGAAAGAAAGAGTGGTTGCCTTCTGCACTTGTACCGCCGTAAGTGACACAATCCCCGTGTTTATGGCTTAAACTTCCGTGAGCATACGTTTTCCCATGATAAGTGACCAAAGAAAATAGTTTAACAATTTATTTCAGCAATAGTGAAATATTATAATTATTTTGCCTTTATTATTATCGGGTTGATGTTTTTCATTGTATAAGGAGAAAAGCACATTCACACTGCTTTCTATTCATGCCTGGGTGTAAATTTCCGATGCCCAATTATGTATGTCTTGAGTACAGTCATTGATATTCAGTTATAGAGGTTAATGAATGAAAACGCCATGCATGCTATGAGATTTGGATGACTTTGTTATTTTTTATGGTGGGAAAACTGTGGGAAAACAGAAACGGAGCATAATGATATCACATTAAAGAACTGAGGCCTGGGTCTAGGGGATTGAATTGTATGTCTTTATTTAACTTAAAGTGCCAGAGTTCCAGGACAGTAAAAGGTTTGAACTCCTGAAGTAATAACTTCAAAAACAAACTCTTCAGGGAAGGTGGGGAACTGCATAGGCACCGTAGGCCAACTCACTTTGATTTTTTCTCCATCTCAGAAGGCAAGTTGAAGATGCATCCATTGAAGAGTATGCAATGTGAGTATTGGGCAGGAACGTGAACAGTGACCCAGCACGCCCCCTGGAGGTGAGCGCTCAAGTTACATAAAAGTTATGAAAAGATACTTCATTTTTCAGCATTGTGGCGTACTGAGATGACAGCCCTAACTTCCCACAACTCAAAACACCCAGAAATGCTAAATAGCGTGTGTAGAATCTTGAGAATTCTTTTCTGATTGTAAGAATTCATATTCCGTTCTTCACTGCTGATCTTACTACTAATTGTTATAGTATGGAATGCGAAAAATGACCACTGAAAGACCAAATTGAACCGAATTATGAGTCTTTATTAGCTAGCCAGCGACAACCCCTGCCCTGTCAGAGTACAGGTACAGAGAATGGTACTGCCCAGTGAGACAAGGCGGTTTTTATACAGTTGCACCGGGGGTCTATGTGACTCTAAGCATACAGGAAGGCACATAATTTTGCAATAAATTCCATCACCAGGGTCTGGGACCAGCCTCAGACCACCTGTTATGATTACAATCTTTATGCAAGCGAGTTTACAGAAGCAGATAGCATCAGTTAGGAAACCTTTAGTTATAGATTCTATATAGACTGGAGCTGGGGCTTTAAAACTTTAACAACATCTCCCTGGGCCTTAAACATTCCTTAACTACTTTGTTTTCCATCCTGTACTATTTGGCTCATAGGTCAGAAGAACAGTGGGGGGGTCATCCTGTAGTCATGCTGTTCTGTCTCACTTCAAAAATAGCTTCACTGTGGTCAAGTCAGGCTACCTTATCACACTAACAGGTCACTGTCATGCTATCTCCCAGTGAAAAATTGAGTATTCGCTCTAATAATAATTAGTTCCCTACTAGCTACTAATGTATAAGCTAGCGGGAGTTAAAAGCCAACTTCTGATGTGCAGCCTGGGGAAGAAGCTAAGTGCTCCTGATCCATGAGCAAGCAAAGAGCCCCACTTCTAAGCAGTGTTGCAGGCTGGTGAATCCTTTGACATCAATACAATGCAAATTCACTCTGTGACTACTTCCTTGTGACTCCTGGCTTGTTTGAAGGATGAAATCCACCATCACACTTAACCCTCTCTTTACAAACAGTAGTCACCTAAGGAACTCAACTGTCATTAAAATCATAGTGGAAGAATCTCTCTCATATTTCTTGAGAGAGAATGCCATAATCTTTTCAGTATGTTGTCTGTTGGTAAATTAGGATGGTAGAAAGTGTTTCTAGTGTTTTCCTTCTACACTTGGTCCAACATACATACACTGATCCTTCTTAGGAAGCTAACATGCAATCAGAAATTGATCCATAAAGATGGGTTGGGAATGATTGGCATAAACTTGTTTTCCATCACCGTTAATATTTGTTACCTTTGATCACGTATTCCACCAACTACACAATATGTTTAAAAAAATATATTCATGTTATCTCAAAAATTCATATCCTACACTATAGTTAAAATCTCAATGAATTTTAAAGGGAACCATCAAACACATACTCTGAATATAATGCAATTAAAAATTAATTTAATAAAACAAAGAGAAACCAAAAGAGAGAAAAGGCCACTTTGACTTTTATTTCAAATGCTGCTTCTTCAACCACCCTGGGGTCAGAGATGAAATTTAAAAAGGATACCACTAGAACAAATTTTTAAAAAGTAAAAAAAATTAAATATATGAAATGTTAACAAGTCTTTACTAAGAGAAATATGCATAGCTTTAACTGTTTTTAGCATTATAACGAATAATGAAAAATAAAAACAATCTAATTCAATATTTAAAAGCACCAACGACATAATCTAAATGTGGTATTAATAAAACATAAAATTAAGAATGGATTAGAGGCCGGGCGCGGTGGCTCATGCCTGTAATACTAGCACTCTGGGAGGCCGAGGCAGGCAGATCGTCCTGAGCTCAGGAGTTCGAGACCAGCCTGAGCAAGAGCGAGACCCCCGTCTCTACCAAAAATAGAAAGAAATTAATCGGACAGCTAAAAATATATATAGAAAAAATTAGCCGGGCATGGTGGCACATGCCTGTAGTCCCAGCTACTCGGGAGGCTGAGGCAGAAGGATCGCTTGAAGACCGGGAGTCTGAGGTTGCTGTGAGCTAGGCTGACGCCACGGCACTCGCCCCAGGCAAGAGAGTGAGACTCTGTCTCAAAAATAAAAAAAATTAAAAAAAAAAAAAGAATGGATTAGAAAGCCAAAAATAATTGCAATTATAAAATAAAATCTAAAGCTTTATTGTAGAAATGAATCAAATAATTTCGAGTGAGATGCTGTAGGATTTGTTCTATTCCAGCTGTAGCCAGAGAGGCTGGGTGATGTCCTACTTCGATGGCATTTTCTATTTAATGTCTACTATACAATCTTTACTGTTCCCTACATTTCCAATTGTCATCTCAATTGCAGCTTAAATTGTCTAGTCCTGATGTTACAACACAGTCTCCTGGGATTTTCGTGGACAGCCTGTTCTGTCCAGGTCTGGAGTCCCTTCCGCCCTACTCTGTTGGTCGATGCATCCACAAAGGCTCACCCTGTTTCCAGGAAAGGGGGGTCTTGCAGACTGGGTGAGGTCACAGCAGAGATTACACAGAGAGTTGAGAGAATAGGCCATGGGGTGAGCCAGGAAGTGTTCAAGCATTGACATGTGGGGGAGAGAAGGCAGTAAGGGGACAGGGGACAAAACGGCCAGCGAGTGAGAGACAATAGGAGAGCGAAGTATTATGAAGATGAGAGGAAAGTGCTTTCAGGAGTAGGAGTTGGCCAACGGTGAACATTTTCTGAAAGATGAAGAAATTGAGTAAGAGGAAGACAAAAATGTTACTGGTAGCATGTTGGCCACCAGTTTCTGTTGCTTTGCAGGGATAGGATTCAAATTAGAGCAAGCTGAGCTGGAGTGAGGGGATAGAGGGAGCAAACACAGGTAATTTAATCTACTAGTTTTGTTTCGTTTTGTTTCCTGAGACAGGGTCTCCCTCTGTCACCCTGGCTGGAGTGCAAGTAGCAAGGTCATCGATCACTGGAATCTGGAACTTAAATATTAATCTCATTCAAAATACTTATTAAATAATCTGGAACGTTTGACCAAATATCTGGGGGCCATTGTCCAGCGAGGTTGACAGACAAAACTAACCATCAGAGAAAGGTCTTAGGATACAAGGTTAATGTAAGTTGTTTTCCTATATATGAGCAATGAACAATTGGAATTGGAAATTTCAATATATTCCTTCCAATGGTATCCCCATAATTGACATACTTATATATAAATCTAAGAAAACATGTACAGGATCTATATGCAGAAAAATACAAATCACTGAAAATCAGATGGAAATATTCCATGCTAATGGAATACTGAAGACTCAGTAGTTTTTGTTGGTTTGTTTGTTTGTTTTTTTTTTTTTTTTGAGAGAGAGTCTCCCTTTCTTGCCTGGGGCGAGTGCCATGGCGTCAGCGTAGCTCACAGCAACCTCAGACTCCTGGGCTCTAGCAATCCTACTGTCTCAGCCTCCCGAGTAGCTGGGACTACAGGCATGGGCCACCATGCCCGGCTAATTTTTTCTATATATATTTTTAGCTGTCCAATTAATTTTTTATTTTTTAGTAGAGAGAGGTCTCGCTCTTGCTCAGGCTGGTCTCAAACTCCTGAGCTCAGAACGATCCGCCCGCCTCGGCCTCCCAGAGTGGTAGGATTACAGGCGTGAGCCACCGCGCCCGGCCCTTGGTTTTGTTTTTTAACATGCTCGATCTCGTCTGATCTCGGAAACTAAGTCAATATTTTTAAGATGTCAGTTTTTGGCCGGGCGAGGTGGCTCACGCCTGTAATCCTAGCACTCTGGGAGTCCGCGGCGGGCGGATTGTTTGAGCTCAGTAGTTCGAGACCAGCCTGAGCAAGAGCAAGACCCCCGTCTCTACCAAAAAATAGAAAGAAATTAATCGGACAACTAAAAATATATGGAAAAAATTAGCCGGGCATGGTGGCGCATGCCTGTAGTCCCAGCTACTTGCGAGGCTGAGGCAGTAGGATCGCTTGAGCCCAGGAGTTTGAGGTTGCTGTGAGCTAGGCTGATGCCAGGGCACTCGCCCCAGGCAAGAGAGGGAGACTCTGTCTCAAAAAAAAAAAAAAAAGTCAGTTTTTCCCAAGTCTGTCTGTAGATTCAATTCAATACCATTTAAAACCCCGCACCGTATTTTTGTGGATACCAGAGTGTTTCTAAAGTTCACATAGAAAGGCGAATGTCCTACAGCTGCGAGTACGGTACTAAAGAACAATAAAATTCTCACATTAACCAATTTCTAGACCTGCGATAAGGCTGCAGCACTCAACGGTGTTGGCGAATGAATAGAAAATGCAGATTCGCTTCTACCCAGGCTCCTAGCGGGGGGCCGGAGCTGTAGGCGTAGGAGTCGTCGGCGCCGGGGCTGTCCCCGCCCTCGCCCTGCCAGGTTAAGTCTTCCTCGTTGCCCTCGGCAGCGCCCATCTGTGCCTGTGCTCGCGGCCGGCCCGGCCCCGCGTCCGCGCCCTCGGGGGATCCCGCCCTCGCGCCATCCCGGTCTGCGCCCCGCACCCACCCTCGCGCCCCGTGTTCCTCTCCGCGCGCTCTCGCGCCCCCACGTGCCTGTTCTCGGCGTCACGCGCGAGCGTCCCGCCACGTCCTTACCCGTGTCCGTCCTCACCCTCGCCCGTTCTCCCCGCCCGCTCCGCCCCTGCCGGCCCCCGCGAGCGGCGCCCGCGCCCGGCCTCACGCGCCGCCTCGTGGCCTCCTCGCCGCCTCCCGGCCTCGCCCGCGGCCCTTCCTCGCCCGGCGCCCGCCCGCCCCCGACGAGCGCCCGGACTCAAGCGGCAGCTCATGGCCTCTTCCGCGGCGCCCGGGGGCCCGGCCGACGGCATGAGCACCGACGGCGACGGCGGCGTGGTGCGCTCCGGCTGGCTGAGGAAGTCGCCCCCTCAGGAGAAGCTGAGGCACTCTGTGAGTGTGGCGGGAGGGCCGGGGGCTGGGGACGCCGTGAGGGGTTGTGCCGTGGGGAGGATTCTCCATCCGGTGGAAATGGTGGGTTTTTTTAAATTTTATTTATTGTTTATTATGGGGGTACAGTTGTTTAGGCTGCGTATGTTGCCCTTGCCCCCTCTCCGCCCCCAAGTCCGAGCTTCTAGCGTCTCCATCCCTCGGATGGTGCGCATTGCGCTCTGTGTGTGCGTATACCCGTCCCCTCCTCCCCCCTGCCCGACACCTGATAAACGTTATTCTTATATGTGCCCTTAGGTGTTGATCATTTAACACCAATTTGCTGGTGAGCACATGTGGTGCTTATTTTGCCATTCTTGGGATACTTCACTTAGTAGAATGGGTTCCAGCTCTTTCCAGGAAGCTACAAGAGGTGCTATATGACCACCGTTTCTTAAAGCTGAATAGTACTCCATGGTATGCATAGACCACGTTTTATTAATCCACTCATGTGTTGATGGGCACTTGGGTTACTTCCACACCTTTGCAATTGTGAATTGTGCTGCTATCTATAAACATTCAAGTGCAGGTGTCTTTTTCATAGAGTGTCTTTTGTTCTTTTGGGTAGATGCCCAGTAATGGGATTGCTGGATCCAATGGTAATTTTACTTGTGTCTCTTTACGATATCTCCATATTGCTTTCCAAGAAGTTGCACTAGTTTGCAGTCCCACCAGCAGTGGATGCGTGTTCCTGTGTCTCCGCATCCACGCCAACATTTATTGTTTTGGGACTTTTTGATAAAGGCCAGTCTCACTGGAGATAAGTGATATCTCATTGTGGTTTTTATTTGCATCTCCCTGATGATTAGAGATGTTGAGCATTTTTTCATATGGTTTTTGGCCATTATTCTGTCTTTTGAAAAGTTTCTGTTCATGTCCTTTGCCCACTTTTTGATACGGTCGTTTGATTTTTTTTGCTGATTTTCCTGAGTTCTAAGTAGATTCTAGTTACCAGCCCTTTATCAGATTTGTAGCACGGGAAAAGTTTCTCCCATTCTGTAGGTTGTCTGTTTGCTCTTGTCACAGTTTCTTTGGCTGTGCAGAAGCTTTTTAATTTGATCAGGTCCCATTTATTCATTTTGGTTGTGCAGTGATTGCCTTTGGGGTCTTCTTCATAAATTCTTTGCCTAGGCCAATGTCTAGAAGAGTATTTCCAACATTTTCCTGTAGAATTGTAATAGTTTCACTCCTTAGGTTTAAGTTTCTTACCCAGCGGGACTTGATTTTTGTGAGAGGTGAAAGGTGTGGGTCCTGATTCAGTCTTCTACATATGGCTATCGAGTTTTCCCAGTACAGTTTATTTTTTTTTTTATTTTTTATTTTTTTTGAGGCAGAGTCTCACTATCTTGCCTGGGGCGAGTGCCGTGGCATCAGCCTAGCTCACAGCAACCTCAAACTCCTGGCTCAAGCAATCCTACTGTCTCAGCCTCCCGAGTAGCTGGGACTACAGGCATGCGCCACCATGCCCGGCTAATTTTTTTTTTTTTCTGTATATATTTTTAGCTGTCCAATTAATTTCTTTCTATTTTT
>RJWJ010010745.1:0-16447 GCA_004363605.1 Indri indri | reverse complement strand
ATTGAATAAAGATGCTTTTCCCCAGTGTATGTTTTTGTCTGCTTTGTCAAAGATTAGATGGTATATGAGGATGGTTTTTTATCTGGGTTCTCAGTTCTGTTCCACTGGTCAATGGAACTGGTACTGTTTTTGGTGCCAGTAACAAGCTGATTTGATTACTACAGCGTTGTTATATAAAGTTTGAAGTCTGGTAAATTGATACCTCCCATTTTGTTTTTATTGCCTAGGATTGTTTTTCCTATACGGGGTATTCTCCAGTTCCATACGAAGTGCAAAATTAATTTTTCTACATCTGCGAAGAATGATATTGGCATTTTAATAGGGATTGCATTGAATCCGATGATCACTTTGAGTAGTATAGACATTTTAACAATGTTGATTCTGCCGACCCACGAGCATGGTATGGTTTTCCACCTGTTTACGTGTCCTCTGCTATTTCCTTCCTCAGTGTTTCATAGTTCTCTCCGTAGATGTCTTTTCCCTCCTTAGTTAAATATATTCCTAGGTACTTTATTTTCTTTGTTGCTATTGTGAGGGGAATTGAGTGTTTGATTTGGTTCTGGGTATGACTGCTATTGGCGTATATGAATCCCTCCGATTTGTGTGTATTGATTTTGTATCCTGAGACTTTACTGAATTCATTTACCAATTCCAGGAGCCTCTTGGTTGAATCCTTGGTGTTTTCTAGATATAATATCATATCATCAGCAAATAGTGAGAGTTTGACCTGTTCTGTTCCCATTCGTATGCCTTTAATTCCACTGTCTTGCCTGATTGCTGTGGCCAGGACTTCCAGCACTATGTTGAATAGAAGTGGAGATAGTGGGCAACCTTGTCTGGTTCCAGTTCTAAGTGGGAATGCTTTCAGTTTTTCTGTGCAAATGTTTTTAAACACGAAGGCCAAATAACGGTATTGTCAGATTCAAGATAATTCCAGTGGTTGGAGTATCCAGGAGTCTGGCACCGCTGACCATGTCCATGCTCCATGCCGTCCTCCCCCACCTGAGACATGAGGACAGCAGCTAACCTGGGCTGTTAGGTGGCTCTGAAGATGGGAAACAACTCCAATAAAAGCCTTAGTACGGCCCGGGCATGGCCAGTGGGGGCGCAGCGGCCCCAGCCTGGGATGGGGGCTCCTGGGCGGAGCGGCGGGCGGAGCGGGTGGCCGAGCGCGGAGGAGCCATGCGGACCCCCCGGAGGTTGCGGGGCTGGGCGGGAGCCGCGGCGGCGGAGTCATGAGTCCTTCATGATGAGGGATTTCGGGGTGCTTCTTTCTCCTCCAGGTAATTGATAGTTTGGGTGGTGAAGAGATGGCTGACAGTGTAAAAGCCTTTCTCCAGGACCTTGGCAAGGGAATCAAAGACTCCATATGGGGTATTTGTACCATCTCAAAGCTAGATGCTCCAATCCAGCAAAAGAGAGAGGGAGCAGCGACCAAGAAGGGCAAGTAGTGTCTTGGCACAGAGGAGAGCCCAGAGTATAGAGCGGAAGCAAGAGAGTGAGCCACGTATTGTGAATAGAATATTCCAGTGTTGTGCTTGGAATGGTGGAGTATTCTGGTTTAGTCTCCTCTTACTGTATCGAGTGTTTATTCCTGTGCCTCAGTCAGTAACAGCCGGAATTACCGGTGATCTGTCACCACCTGGAGCTGTTGGGTCCTGGCTGGAATTCTTCCTCACATCAATTGTCAGGGCTCTATGGGTGCTGCCCCTGTTTGTGCTTAGCAAAGTTGCGAATGCCATTTGGTTTCAAGATCCAGCTGACCTGGCATTCGAGGTATCAGGGAGAAAGCGTACCCCTTTCCTGGTGTCAGCAAAGTAATCGCTGGCGTGGTCTTGAACCTTTTGTCGCAGGCTCTTTTCCTTACCCAGGGAATGTTTGGGAGTCTCTTTGCCATCCATCTGGGCGGTCAGCTGGTTGGTCTCCTGCGTATGTCCCTTCTCTACTCACTGTATTGCTTTGAATATCGTTGGTTCAAGGAAGGAATTGAAATGCACCCACGGTTGTCAAACCTAGAAAGGAATTGGCCTCGCTGCTTTGGGTTTGGATTGCCCTCAGCTTTTCGCACTGCAGTGCAGTCCTCAGACATTATCAGTGGCTGCCTCTTCTCTATCCTCTTTCCTTTATTCGTTATCAGCACCAGTGAAGCAAAGACCCCTGGCACAGCGTACTTCTTCCAGTTGAGACTCTTCTCCTTGGTGGTCTTCTTAAGCAACAGACTCTTCCACAAGTCAGTGCATCCGCAGTCTGCCCTGAGCAGCTCACCCTCTGCAGAGAAGTTCCCTTCCCTGCATCCACCTCCTGCCACACTGAAGGCTGCTGCAGGCCACCCCGTTGCCTGCCACCCAAAGGGGATGGGTGGGCTTGCAGGGCCGCTGTGGCAGCTCAGTCCCCTGCTCACCTCCGCCTGCCAGGGAAGGCAGGACCCGCGCTGCCAAGGGCCCTCTGCGTACTCACTTTCCTCTGAGGAACTAACTGGAAGGTTTGTCTCTGGCGCACGTAAGGCAGAATCTTCCCGAGACCAGCGTGTGGATTCTTAACACCACCGTGAGTCTGAAAGGACCACAGGTTTTTCCGCAGCTATTTCCTAGCATTCGCCATCCCCTGTGCCTGGACCGATTCGGACGCTTTGATTTTTCTCCCTTCGCCATTTTACCCTCCCACCTTTCCTGCCTTCTGCCCGCCTTGGATGAATGGATTTTGGAATTTCAGCTGTTGGGTTTTGTGGATTTGTTATTTTTGTTTTTCTGTGAAGCACATACGTTGGATGTGGGAGGTACAGGAGAATCTCGGTTGCTCCCGGTCACTCCTTTTATAGCCATCACTGTCTTGTTTCTTGCAACTCAGGTTAGGGTTTGGTCGCCCTTGCTCCACTGCGAAAACGAAAAAAAAAAAAAAATGCCTGAAGAGATGAAGCGATGGGAAAAGGAGGAAAGACCTCATAGCCAGATCTGCCAGGTTTTGGAGTGATTTTTTCTTTTCTTCCCCGCCAAGGGGAAACAGCTTTCTTCACTGGTACATTTAAAACCCCCAGCTATGGGGAGGGACCAATTCTGGCAACTGCCACTCCAACACAATACTCAGAGAACCTGAACTTTTCAACTGGGGGGGAGCAGAAATTTACTGTTGGCCACTGCCTGGTCTGTCTGGTATTTCAAAGGAGTATTGGGTGCTGCAAATAGGAACTGAAGGGGTAAGCTATTAAACCCATTAAATCCTGTCATTGGTTGGTATTGTCCTGTCCTTATAAGAGACTAAACATGGGGGGAATGTCAAAATACTTGTACGATTTTAAAATTACACAATTAAACGTGCGCTGGTTTCCCACAAAAAAAAAAAAAAAGCCTTAGTACCCTGCCTTATACCTCGGAAATGTCCACTTAAAGAAAAATAGCCGTAGCCTATGGTGACGAAGCAAAGAGCCCCGTCAGCAGTGCGCCTCCAGGAAGGACGCCTGTGTAGGTTCACAGTGTGGATGCTCAGTATTGCGGGTACATGCCAGGTGATGCGAGAGCGCTGGGAGGAGGAAGACCAGAGCCGAGCAATGAGCAGCTTTCAGACACCTGCCTGTGGACCTGGGTATTGTATTCCATTGTCCACCTAAGTCCCACCTGTGTCCGGGCACCCTCAGTACCGTTCCTCTGACCTCCTCCCACCCTGGTCATTCATGTCAAGAGCAGGGAGGGCCTCTGAAATCAGGCTGCGGGGTTCGAATCCCAGCTTTGCACATAGTTGCCCCAGGTGTTTACGTAATGCAAGGGATGCAAAGACGGATTAACACTTGAAAACAGAACGGTGTGATTCATCCCATTGAGAGAATAAAGGAGAAAAGTCACTTGTCATCTCAATACATGCAAGAAAGTATTTGGCAGAATTTCAAAAAAGGATTAGGAAATTATATCACTGAAAAACCTACAGCTAATGTAATTTTAACTTCTAAAATGCTGAATGCTTTGCCCTAAGGTCAAGAGCAAAGCAAGCATGTCTGTGCTTACCACTTTTATGGGATGTTGGACTGGAGGTTGTAGTCAGTGTAACAAGGTAGTAAAAAGAAATAAAAAGGCACACAGATTGCAAAGGAAGAAATAAAATTGTCTTTATTCTCCGAAGACATGATCGTATACAGAGGAACTTCTAAGAAATGTACCCCTAAAATTCCATATCACAACTAGGTGAATTTAGCAAGATCAGAGGAGTAAAGGTCAATATACAAGCTTTGTTGCCAGTACGTAGAAATACGGTTGCATAATTAGAAAATAAAATGAAATATTGTTAATTACAATAGCATGAAAACGTAAAATACTTGACAGTAAAACAATGTGTAATACGTCTGCATTGAAAACTACTAAACATTGCTGAGAGAAATTAAAGAAGACCTAAATAAATTGGTAAATGTGCCGTGTTGGTGGCTGGAGAGACTCAGAATTGTTAACAGATGAGTCTTCCCCAAATTCAGCTTGAGTCAGTGCAGTCGAAACCTAGTTTCTTTGTACTCAAGCCCTCGGAATGAGTGAGTTTGAATGTTCGATATAGAAGCCGGGTCTCCTGAGTTCTAGTCTAGAGCTAGAAAACAATTTCTCATCTTCTCATTGCATTCTGACAGAAATTTCTGTAAGAAAGCCATTTTCTCACATTGTCAGCCCAACAAGAGCCTGTTCTGTCAGTCAGCTGGGTGGTCAATTCTTTCCTAAACGAAAGCGTCACCTTTGTTCTTTCCCGTTATTTTGAGTTCACATGTACGATGTAGGAAGCCAAGGCAAGAAGACAGCCAAGGATTCTAACTGAGTCAGGTGGAACTTGCTTTCAATCAGGTCTTTAGTGTTTCATCTTCTAGAAAGTACCTTCAGATCTCTTACTGATCTTGCCAGATCAGCATATCATTGGTGCCCGGCAGCAAAAGAAATGATCAACAACAGAGCAAACAGGTAACCTGCAGGAAGGGAGAAAATATTTGAAAACTACACATCCAGCAGGGGACTGGTATCCAGAATGTCTAAGAAGCTCAATGACCGCACCACCACCAACAAAAACATCCCCATTAAAAAGCGGCTGAAGGACATGAGTAGACGTTAGTCAAAAGAAGACAAACAAATGGCCAAGAACTATATGAACAATGTTCAACACCACCAGTCATCAGGGAAATGCAAATTAAAACCACAGCGAGAGGTCATCTCATGCCGATCAGAATGGCTATTGCTAAAAACACAAGAAATAGATGTTGGCAAGGATGCAGAGAAAAGGGCACTGTACACACTGTTGCTAGGAATGTAAATCAGTGAAACCTCTATGGAAAACACTATGGAGGTTTCTCAAAGGACTCAAACTAGAACTACCATTTGCTCCTGCAGTCCCACTTCTGGGTATCTTGTGAAAGGAAATCAGCGTATAAAAAAGAAACTGGCACTCGTGTTTATCACAGCACTATTTACAGTAGCAAAGATGCGGAATCAACCTAAGTGTCCATCAGTGGAGGATGGATAAAGAACGTGTGGTGTATATAGACGGTGGATTACTATTCAACCATAAAAAAGAGTGAATTTACGCTTTTCGCAGAAACACGGCCGGAACTGGAGGTCATTATCTTAACTGAAACAAATCAGACACAAATACGACATGTTCTCACCTGTCAGTGGGAGCTGAATGGTGTGTCCTCATGGAAGCAGAGTGTGGAGATGGGTGGTGGAGACTCGGGTTGTGGGGGGTGACGGGCAGTTGTCTGGTGGGTGCAGAGAGCATCGCTCCCCTGATGGGTGCACCGAAGGCCCTGACTGCATAGCCATGCGATACATCGGTGTAGCCAGAAACAAAAACCAACAACAACAACAACAGAAATGACTTCATGAGGACACAAAAGAGGGGAAGGAAGAAAGAAGCAAGGGGGTGATCAGTATCATGGATCACAGAAGCAGAGTTGGGGGAGGAGGGAAATGGGGACAGAGAGCAAAGGCAAGAGGCACAAGGCTGGGGGACTCGGAATGCAGGTCCCCGTGATCGTGAGCAAATCCTTGGCATTAACAGTGCTTGAGGGTTGTCTACAAGGGGGGTTGGGTTCCTTTGCGTGACAGAGACCCCGAGGTAAGTGGGGCAGGTGGAGGGGACCCCCATCACACATCTGAGGTGGCATCCACACAGCTGAATGAGTCCATCAGAAACCACACACCTCCTGACCTAAAGCCTGGACATGCCACACCTTCCTGTGTAGTGACGAGGCCTGTGGCCACGGTGAGATGCCGCACTCACGTGCGTTCTGAGTTCATCCTTTGATCTCTGGGGAAGCTGAAAGGCAGGCTTAGGCCACATGCAAGGTCCAGGCCCTTACCTGGGTGATGGCTGAGGACCTGTTAAGAGCTTCGTACCGACTAATGCATTGTTCCTTCTCTTACTCCTTCCTGGTGGGATTTAGGCCTGGAAGAAACGCTGGTTTATCCTGCGGAGGCGCAAGATGAGCGGTGACCCGGATGTTCTAGAATACTACAAAAATGAACATGCTAAGAAGCCCCTGCAGATCATCGACCTGAAGTCCTGTAAGCAGGTGGATTTAGGTGTGACCCTGAACATAAACAAGAAGAAGTTGCGGGGGCGTTTCGTGTTTGGCATCGAGACCACCGAGCGCACCTTTTTTCTGGTGGCTGAGACAGAGGAGGACATGGAAAACTGGGTGAACAGCATCTGCCAGGTTGTTGGCTTCCATCGGTCTCGGAAGAGAGGAGGTAGGAGAACAAACATGGGCCCCTGTCGGAAGGGACTGAGAGGACGCCCTCAGACCCTCGGCGATGGGGGCAGCTCCTGCTGAGTTTTCCTGGTTGACAGAGGAGTGACAGTCAGAGGGGACGAGTGTGAGGGGCCAGCCAGGTGTTAGAGGGACTCCTGGCCCCAGTTACGCTCAAATGGGGAACCAGGAAATGCGGGGTTGTGCTGAAGCCGTAGGTGTTCCGTGGTGTTTCTTCAGGCAGCTGACACCACTGCTGTTCCTCAGCCCCTGCCTCTCCCGTCCCCGCACTCTCTCCCCTGTGCCCTGTGGCCGCCCCCAGGGAAGGTGTCGCCTGGGCCCTCCTCTGGCCGTCCCTGGCTCTCTGGTCCTTGTGTTTCAGACCACCCTGCACAGTGTCAGTGGGCTCTGTGCTGTTGTGTTTTCTTGCTTAGGGTCCCTTGTGGTGGTTGATGGAGGATCGGGTGTGACTTCCTGTTCACTTGGGAGGGGACAGGTGGGAGGAGCAGATGCTTTGTGTTTGGGTTCTGAGAAGCTTCGCAGCAGAGGAGTTTAGCTTCTCGGAGTGAGTTTTAAATGGTAGAAATGGTCCTTGGCAGTTGTTTGGGCTCAAGCTCAATTGCCCGAGACGGTTGAGGAGGAGCTTTGTCTGAGGCAGGTGTGCGGGTTCAGTGAGTAATTCTCCAACCCGGGTCCGTGTCAACTGAGGAGGAGCGTTTAGAAAGCACGAGGGCCAGGACCCATGCCACATCCATTACTAGGGACATACGCATTTGTGTCAGGGTTAGGGTCAGCCGATGAACAGTGGCCTGAGCTGGGCACGCGGCCTTCTGGCTGCTGTCTGTGCTGGAAGCCTCACTTGCTCTCTCAGACAACAGAAGGCAGTCTGATCCACGAGTTCCTAGAGAAAAAGACCGATGGAGAGTGGGGAGTGGGGAATGTAGCTGCCCCCACCCCGGGCCATGGAAGGGCAGGCTGGAGGAGCGGGGTCCAGTCTGGAGTGACAGCTCCAAGTGCACTTGGGTTTGTATCTTTCCTGCACGGGGCACAGTCTGGGGCCTCAGCGAAGCCGCCTTCGGTAAGCAAGCCTCACCTAGGAAAGCCAGCCTTAGCTCTGAAGGTGAAGGCAGCAGGAGCCACCAAGGAGGAGGGAGGTGTGGAAGTCCTCACTCCAGAGGCTGACCTTGCCTGGGGCCCGGGGGCCATGGGCGGCCACAGGCCCTGGAGGCGCAGCTCATGGTGGCAGGAAGTGGCTCCAGGCTGCTCCAGGGGCTGTAGGGAACCAGAGCATCTCCTCCTCTTCCTGGACGGCCTGAGGCCCAGCCCTGCTCTGGGAGGGTGGAGGGGTCAGGCCTGGGAGAGGCAGAGAAGGCCGCTGCGGGCATGTTGTTTTCTTCCTCCGACAACCCAGTGCAGGTAAAGGACACTCTCCCTCCCGTGTCATTCACAGGCTGCCGAAGGAATGTTTTCTCAGCCAGCGAGGACTCCTGGTCCCTTCCACCCGTGCCCAGCCCCATCAGTCAACGGCGGTCCTCATCCCTTGTGCCATCCATCCAGCCGGCTCCATCCACACCTGAGCCCCCCGGCTCAGGCCCTGTGCAGCCCATCTTGCCCCCGCGCGCCCCTCGAGATCGCCTCTCCTTGGAGCGCTGTGTGAGTGGGACAGCGGGAACTGCCGTGCAGGAGGTCGCCACAGCCGGCAGGTGGGTGAGTGGCCCCTCACAGGGCTGTGGCTTTTCAGTCCTGGTGGTTTTATTTTAAAGACGAGAGTAGAATACTGTATTTTTCCAGGTAAACACATGTGCAACGAGACATAATTTTTCGTGCGTGTGACCGTCCTGTTTTATTGGTATCATCTGTGTCACTACAAAGATGTGATTGGGTTCCAGAGCAGCTTCCCAGTATAAAATCTAATACCATAGAAGTTTCTGATTTGGCCTTCCTTCCCTCCTTCCTTTCCTTCAAAAAAATTATTTGGAGGAAAATGGCTTTAGGGGCTAGAGTTTCTGAATTGCAGAACACAGAAGCTGTTAAACTGGTGACATGGAGCAGATGCATCTCTCACACTTGCTCCAGGTTGCACTAGTCCCTGCAAGAGCAGCTCTCCACTCAGGGCTATTTAAATTTGCATCGATTGGAATTAAATGGAACTTAAGCTTCAATTCCCGGTGTCACTGGGCACATTTCAAGTGCTCAGTACCACACACAGCCAGCTGCCATCCTGCTGGACACACAGACACCAAGGAAACACTTCTGTCATCGCTGAAGCTCTGCTGCGAGGACGCCTGGCTCTGGAGCAGTGGTCTTTGTTTCTGTAAGTGCCCCAGCAGTGTTGCAGCTGCGGGGCGTGCACAGGTTTCCTCCACCTCTGGTTCCTGTCATTAGGGTGACCGGAGCACAGAGCTGCAAGCTTTGCCGGAGCTGCTTCCCTGTTGCTGCCGTAGCCAGCAGATGACAGATCACACTGCTCAGTTAATTCAGGAACGCCTAACTAGCACTCTGGGAGGCCGAGACGGGCGGATCGTTCTGAGCTCAGGAGTTCGAGACCAGCCTGAACAAGAGCGAGACCCCGTCTCTCCCAAAAAAAATAGAAAGAAATTAATTGGACAGCTAAAAATATATATAGAAAAAATTAGCCGGGTATGGTGGCGCATGCCTGTAGTCCCAGCTACTCGGGAGGCTGAGACAGTAGGATTGCTTGAGCCCAGGAGTTTGAGGTTGCTGTGAGCTAGGCTGACGCCATGGCACTCGCCCCAGGCAAGAGAGTGAGACTCTGTCTCAAGAAAAAAAAAAATTCAGGAACGCCTAGATCATGTTATGAAAATTAAGGCACATACAGCAATGGCTGCGTTACTGTATCACTGCGTGATATCTGTGAGAATATTTTTTTACATAATCCTGCTTGAACCGGTCAGAGACCCCGAGAGACACCCGGTATAGACAGGGTGTCTCCCTGTTACGGAGGAAGCACCTGAGGCCCAGGGGTCATACACAGCAGGGGCGGGACTAGAGCCCAGGTGGCCTCACTTCTCTCCTGCACTCTGTTCCCCACACCCGCCTGCTGCCCTGCTTTGCTGAGTCATGGCTGTCACCCAGCAGGGCTCCAGCGCTCAATCTGAGGCTGCCTCGGATGCTGCTTTTCCTAAAGCAGCACCGTTGGTTCCCTGTGAACTTGCCCTGGCTCAGCCTCTGTGCGCTGGGACCTGAGAGCTGCGTCCTGAGCCGACAGGGGTATCAGCAGGTGCCCCCTGGGCAGCGGCAGACTGCAAGTATCAGCTGCCCCTCCTGAGTCCCAGACCAGACACAGGCAGAGTGGCGCGTCAGGAAGTACAACACAGTCTCGGGCCAGGCAGACACGGGGTCACAGTCAGGTTCCGCCCCTTTTTGTGCGTGCTTGGGCCACTCATTTAACCTCCTTGCCATTGAGGTTCCTTGTGTTCAGAATGGGAAGGAAGAATTCAAAGTCTAAGTGATGAGCGTAAAATGAGAAAACATAAGTGAAGTGCCCAGTGGATGTCCCCAAGGTTCTGCTTGTACCCTGTGTCCTCTAGGGCAGGCGCAATGGCCTGGGAGCAGAGAGCGAGGTCTTGGAATCATCGTTCCCAACATTGTTTGAGCGTCTGTTCGCTAGCTATGAAGTCTCATCCCCAAACAGCCTTCCAATTGTGTTTTAAATCGGCCCTTTGCAGACGCATAGTGCGAGGTTCAGAAGGGGAAGGCGCCTGCCTCACCTGCCAGCCAGCAAACGGCAGATCCCAGGGGAGCCTCAGGCCCGCCTGACTCCTCAGCCTGTGCTTCGTCCACGCCACCCGCAGCGTGGGGCTTTGAGCTTCCCAGCCAGCCTCCTGGGCAGTCCTGGCCTCCTCTGACCCCCACGCCTTCCCTTCTTTCTCTCCGCAGGTGTGGCAGCAGCTCTGAGGGCACCAGGGCCTCGTCCCCGATGAGGAGAAGCGTAGCTGTGCAGACACCTGCCCGGTGCGGAGGACAGTGTGTTTGCATGGCCTGTGGTCAAGCCCATGGCATCTGTGGCCTTCCCAAGCCGAGCCGGCACGAGTCAGAATTCAGTGGCAGTGCCTGCGACCTCCCCTGGAGCCTGGACCCCCACGGCCACCCCAGGGACTGCTCCATAGGCACCCAGGCAGAACATGAGGACGTGTGCACCTTCAGGAGGCCCAGAGACACCCTGTACCAGGGGCGTGGGAGCCTCCTGCTGCACAGTGAGGACGTTCCGACCACCCCGCTCTCGCACTACCAAGTGCCCAGGCCATTCTCAGTGTACGACAGCCACAGTCCGGGCGTGTGTAAGTTAATACAAGTACTGTCACCTGTGTTCATGGAGGTGACAGCTGGAGTGAGCAGGACACTGGCTGGGGCTGTGGAGGGGACAGAGGTGCACCGTGAGGGCAGAGTCGAGGGGACCTGCGAGGCCGACGCTGTGCGGGGTCTGGAAGCCCAGGAGGAGAGCGGGCGGAGGGTGGTGTGCAGGAGAAAGCCTGGCCACGGGGGCCGAGGGCGGCGCCTTCCGGGGTGTGAGCGAGGCCCTGAGCAGCGCTGCTGCGGGATGCGGCCGTGTCCACAACCAGATGGCCATGCGCACGTGTGCACCTTCTTTCCTCTGTCACAGCTTGCTCCTGGGGGACGTGTGCGAAGGCCCCGCACCGTGCAAGTGCAGGCTGGTCTGCTGCATCCACGAGCGAGCGAGGCAGCGCCTTCACGGTGAGTCGGGTTACCCAGGGTCCTCAGACCACGCAGGTTCGTGAAAGGCCACACCCATGGCACTGAAAGAATACAGCAAGAGTGTCGTCGTCTCCCTCCTAGAGCCTTGCCAGGGTTCTTGTCTCAGTTCAGAACTCCAGGTGGAGTTTTTGGACAGGTTAGACGCAGGTAGACTAGTTGGAGAAATGTGCGTCCTTGGGAAGACTGAGTCAGGAGGCTCAGCAACGCTGCAGGTGAGCAGAGGGTCCAGCCTGCTGGGGGCGATGTCCCAAGGCAGCAGCCCCACCGCCGCCTCCCTGGAGGAGGGTGCTGGGTGTGAGACTCCAGGCAGGAGTGTGCTCAGGGTCAGGCCAGGTGGTGGATCCCAGGCCGCCCTGTGGATGGGGACCTGACCACAGGTGTGCAGGGTGTCAGGCAGGCGGACAGGGACTGGCTTCAGGCCCCCTGCAAAGCAGGACTAGGCCCCGAGGCGAAGGGCAGACAGGGCCGAAGTCGGAGGAAGCCGCAGCCACACAGCTCTGTGGCAGCTCCGCCTGCAGCTTGGTGACCCCTAGGTCCCTGGGTGAGCCCAGATCAGAGCCCGAGACGCCCACCTGCAGCGGCGAGTCTGACCTGAGGCGGACGGCAGGGGCCGAGCCAGACCTGCACAGT
Organism: Indri indri; assembly: GCA_004363605.1. Classification (NCBI taxonomy): domain Eukaryota; kingdom Metazoa; phylum Chordata; class Mammalia; order Primates; family Indriidae; genus Indri; species Indri indri. The sequence continues at coordinate 4,371 of RJWJ010010745.1, read as the reverse complement.
CCACACCTGCGCCGCCCTGTGCCTGGTCAGGATCCAGAAGCCTGTGTATACCCGGCCACCAGGACATTTCCCCTGTAGATCTGTCACAAGTTATAGTGGCTCCCCAGGGGTCTTGGAAGGTAGAAGGGACCCACAGACCTCATTTCCCCCAGTCTCCCACTCTACTGTGTTATCGAGTCTTCCCAAGGTCTCCCTGTATCTTGGAGCGCAGCTGACCCAGTGTGCTGAGGGCCTCACAGCCGTTCCGAATGCAGGTTGACCTTGCTCAGACCGGAAGCAGGGCTCAGTTGCCCCGACACAGGTTGAAGTTCCTCACCACACCCAGAAGGCCCACGCCAGTGGCCAGAGATGAGAACTGGGAGGCATCTGTCGTGCCCAGGCAGCTGGGTCCCTGCCCTCCCGCTGCTTCCTGTAAATGGTCCGTTCAGGCATTTCCCTGAGAACTCAAAGTTCTCAGGTCTGTTCCATCGCCAGCTGCCATGGTCTCCTCTCTCTCTGCCCACGGCCCTGACCCCTGCATGCGTGGCCCGTGGGTGTGCCGTGTGCCCTCAGGGCATATAAGTAGTGAAATCTCAGTTGTCACACTGTGGTTGTGTCATGGGAGCCACTCCCAATCCAACCCTGGAGCAGCCCCAAGAGGTCCCGTGCAGGTGGATCCTGGCTGGGGCTCTTCTCTCCGGGCCTCAGATGGCTGCTGAGGACAGTGGCCGCCAGCTGACCCGATAAAGAGCTTCATTCGAAACACCCTGTAGTGAGTTGTAGTGTCTTTTCCTGCCTTGTATAGAAACTCCCACCCCTTCCTGTTTCTCCTTGCTAGTGTCAGCTGTGTTTCTCTCTGTTCCTTTCTCCCTAGCTGAGGAAAGCAGCCGTGCGCCCACTGGACAGCACCAGTGATGAAGACGGCTACGTGCCTATGCGCCCAGGTGTCGCTGCCCTGCTGGCCTCGCAGGGGGACGATGCTGACGTCCACATCCCCCCCAGCCCAGGGCTCCACCACTCTGACCTGCATGGCTCTGTGCCCACTGCCCTTGATGGGTACCGCAGCCCCAGCCGAGAGCGTGAGCTCCTGCCGCCCCCTGTCGACCGCAGCCTCAAGCCTGGCCGGAAAAGTAAGCCTGCTCTTGCCTGTCCCTTCTCTGGACATAATCCAGGGAGTGTTTGTATCTGCCCAGGGGTCAGGTGAATCCTGGACGTGGTCTTTGTCACTTTGGGCAAATGATGCGAATTCTCTGAGCCCCAGTTTTTCCATCCGTGCAGTGGGGGCTGTAACTCCTGCCTCCTAGCTGTGTTTATAAGGAGCGTGGCCAGGAGAGGGGCTCTGGCATGGGGCAGGTGCCCAGTGAGGCTGGGTCTGTGCCCTGCACGTGGACCAGCCAGAGGAGCTCCAGTTTAGGTCCCTGTCTGCCGCCACCTGGCCCTGTGCGCCTTGGACCAGCAGTGGGCTCAGGGACGAGAGGGGAGCCGGGTGGAGTCGGCCCCTTGGGTCTGGCCGACAGGGGCTTTGATCTCAGCACACAGCGTGAGGCCTCCACACCTCCTGGCATCCAGCTGCCTCCGCCACGCGCTGCACAGCTGTCCAGGAGTGGCAGGGAGCAGTCACGGTGGCCGTCTCCACTTGGCTTGTAAACCTGGGCAGAAAATGTCAAACCACATGTCCCCGTTTTGGATTATGAGAGTACGGTATGATTGTCACGGGTACAGTGGGATCTGACCCATGACCCTAAGGCCTGTCACCATGGGCAAAGGTGATATAACCCTGCTGGGCCTCAGTGTCTGTGTCCACCTGGCCTGTGGGGGGGTCTCTGCAGACACCCTGTGTGTCGTGTGCAAGTGGTGTCATCACTGGCTTCCTTCTTCAGCAAAGCCTGCACCTCTCCCCCTGACAAACGTCGCTGTCATCGACGAATGCTCCCCGACGTCACCTGCCACCAGCTCTGGGCTCGGGCCCAGGTGAGTGTCCGTGTGGATGCGGGAGCCTGGGTCGGCTGTCGGAGGAGATGAGCACACAGTTGCTGGCCCGTGGGTCAGGACAGCTGGATTCTGCCACCGATACTGACTTCAGCTGACTGTGTGCCTGGGTTTGGTAGGGCTTGGTGTCCTTATCTGTGGAGGGGGGTGATTATTCCCGCCCCTCATGAGATCTGAACCTGAGGAGAGAGCCTGCAGTCTGGGTGCGTGCGGGCCGGGCCGGCTGGGGGCCGGGGCTCGACAACACCCTGAGGCCTGCTCTGTGCGCCTCTCGTCGTCTTCCCATGACAGCGACAGGTCCCAGGGCCACTGCCCCGTCTCCACTGAGACCCGCACCAGCCCAGACTCAGGAAACGCTTCAGGGAGCCCTGTGCCTGTGGTGAGTCCCGGGGTCGCTGGCAGACACCCATCAGTCCCCTAGGGCCTGCCGCTCAGGTCCCCACTGAGCCCCCTCACCTGAGCCAGGCTCTTCCGGTGTCGTTGGTGATCTGATGTCCTGCTGCAAGTCCTTCCTGAGCACGTGCCCATCCAGCAGTCGTTTGGCGAGAGGACGATGAGGTCCCTGCCCCTAAGGAAGTCTCGGTCTTAGGAGGCAGAGGCAGCGTGGCTCCCTCGTGACCGCCACGGTGGCGAGACCCTGCCCCTGGAGAGGCAGAGCCAGAGTTTCCTGCTCAGCAGTGGGAGAGACACGTGTCCCTAATCATGGAGGTGGCGGCCGTGGCAGAGCGTCCCTCCCTCCCTGGGCTGCTGACGGACGAGGGCCAGCTGCCCCGCGCTCGGGAGTTGCTGCCCTGATGCTGAGAGAATGAATCCAGCAGCCCACACAGCAGCTTGAAAAGAAAACCCAGGGCCTTTCTCAGTAGAATCAGACTTCAGGAAAGCCCCAGAAAGGGGGCGGTCTCCTCGAGCAGGGGGTAGGACACAGGGTGTGTCATCCTCAGGAGCAGCTCCTGCAGCCTGGAGGGGGCGCAGCCCTGTAAGGACTCTGGGAGCAGCGGGGGTGCGAGCTGCTCCGTGTGACTGCCCCGCTCTGGTCCTGATGGTACAAGGTTCGGCACCCAGCGGGTGCAGGAAGTGGGCTTCCTTCCTAGGGGCTGGCACACGGACGTGGGACTGAGAAGGGACGTACGTGAGATCTGGCCCGATGCCCTGTGAGGGAAGCCACGTGGTGCGTTTGGCTAACGCAGGTTTAGGTCAGAAACCAGACCTGGCAGGTCACCCCATGCTCAGAACGGCAGGTCTGCATTTGTGTGAAACAACGAGAGCAGTGATGGTGCCTGCACGGCAGGATCGCCCTGAGGATGCGGGTGAGAGCAGGAACAGTCTCAGTGCGTGTCAGAGTAGGACTCAGTGGACCTGGAGCCCCGCTCCCAGAGGGCTGTTTCTCTGGATGTGGGTCAGTCTGTTCCCTGAACTCACCAGCGGTTTTCTCCCCCTGGCGATAGCAGAACCCAGAATCTGCATCTCTGGTTCCTGCTGGCACCGAGAGCCCAGCCCCTGGGAAGAGCCCTGACAGCGTTGACTACGTGAACCTGGATCACCAGGTGAGCAAGGTGCCTGGGACAGAGGTGGGGTCAGTGGACCTGGAGCCCCGCTCCCAGAGGGCTGTTTCTCTGGGTGTGGGTCAGTCTGTTCCCTGAACTCACCAGCGCTTTTCTCCCCCTGGCGATAGCAGAACCCAGAATCTGCATCTCCGGTTCCCCCTGGCATGGAGAGCCCAGCCCCTGGGAAGAGCCCTGACAGCATCACCTACATGAATGTGGACGTCCAGCTGTGCAAGGTGCCTGGGGCAGAGGTGGGGTCAGTTGAGCTCCCAGGCCGGGATGTGGGGCTGGCTTTCCCGACCTGCTTGCTGTGGTCTGGGGCTCAGGGCTCCTGCTCGTCCCTCTTGGAACACAGGTACCCTCAGCACTCGGCCCAGCCCCTTGTAGAGACCTGATCTTACAGAGGCTCGGGTCCCGCTCCTGGGCTTGCAGTCTTTGTGGAGAACTCTCCATCTGGGAGGGTCCCGTAGCCCTGTGCGTTGGTACGGTGACATTGGGAAGGGACGTTGGGCCCAGGGAAGCTTCACCAGGCAGCACACGTAGCCATCTGCTGTGAACAGCGGGGGAAGGGGGCATGGGCTCCCCAGGGCACCCAGGTTTCTCCCCCTGGATGGGCGGCCAGAGGCAGAGGCGGAAGCCTTGGGCGTGCGCCAGGCTGAGGAAGGGCTGGTCCTCCCAGGAGCTGGGAAGCGAGAAGGGCTGGCAGGGCTGCGGCATCCAGCAGGAGGGACGGCAGGCTGGAGTTCAGGCGTTAAAGCCCACGCCCAGGGAGAGAAGGCAGGCTCCAGAGGCCGGGCGGGGGACAGGCAGGGCCTTCCCCCAGGACAGCTCAGGATGCACCCACTGCCTTTGGCCTCCC
>RJWJ010010744.1:0-46202 GCA_004363605.1 Indri indri | reverse complement strand
TATCACATTTGTGAAACGTAAGGCTAACTTTTTGAGACATCTTCCAGGCTCTGCATTCTGGTGGAATGGCTGATCCACCCAGACCAGTGACCAATACCAAGGAACTGACTCAACTGGTCTTATAACCTCCCACCCAAGAACTAACTCAGTAAAAAGACAATTTCTGCACCCCTATGCTTCCACCCCAAACTCAGCCAATTAGCAAACTCAATTGAGTTTGCTAGCCCTTTGCCCAACAAATTATCTCTAAAAATCCTTTCTCCCAAATTCTCAGGGAGATAGATTTGAGAACTTCTTCCCGTCACCTCGCATAGTGCCTGTGATATTAAACTCATTCTCTGCTGTAACCCCTGCTGTCTCAGTGTATTGGCTTCCTCTTGAGCAGTGGGCAATGAACCTTGCAAGGCTGTAACATGATGATCAGGTGTTCTCCCAATTTTGCAAACCCATGTAACCTGGAGTGCTAGATTGTGAAAAAAAACTAGAGAGTTTTTCAACTAAGGTTAATGAATTCTCTCAACAGGTATCAGGACTTCAGCACTTACTAAGCAGGAGTTCAAGGACAGGCCTGGTAAAAGCCAGGCAGTACTCCATTACTCAGAAGAGCCTGAGAAACCAGGAAGGCTATCCAACCAGTTCTCGGAAACAAAGATCCATGCTAGGGCATAGATGAGGGTTGCTGTTCAACAGTGGTGACATGTTTCTAAACGTCAACTTCAGAAGGTCTGGGACATAAGAAAAGATGACCATGTAGGGGTTCAACTATGGAAATTAAAGAATCTAGGCAAATTAGCTGGATCAAACACAAGTTTTGGAATTAAAGACAAAGATTAACTTTATGATTCAGTCAAAGGCCATTTCTAATTTAAATGTTCATTCGTGGAACATTAAGATATCCACTTTGTGGACAACTTTATAATAGGCAGGAAAGCCTGTTAGATTAAATTAGAGCTTTTTAGGCCATTTATGTTCATTGAATGTAATGTGTTTGAATTTGCAGCTCTCTCCTAAAAATCTAGCTAAAATCCCCACAATTTGTCTCTAAGGGAAAGGCCGTCATTTAAGAAATGTTATTCCAACATTGAATTTCTCTTTGTTGACAAAAAGAAATCTAAAAGTGTTTGAGCAAGTACTATATGCCTAGCATGTTCTAAGGTGCTTTACTAATGTGGTTTTTATATAATTTTCAACCTTAATATAAGAAATCACTAGTCTTCAAATGAAGAAACCACTACTGAGAATGCTCACATAATTTTCCCAAGGAAACAAAACTCATCTCTGACAAACTCTGAAACTCTTATTACTTTTATTACTTGTGATGTCTTTCATAAACAAACCATGTTGGAATGTCTGGGCCTTAAGAGTTAAATCTTCCATTTTGAAGAGGATCATGTGTCTTAAACATGAAAACAATTATATGAGCTACTAGTAGCTTTAATATTACATTATACTCTTACCTTAAATAAGTTTGTGTACACATGTAGAAAAGTTCCTAGTCTCTACATATCAAAAGTAATACACCATCGTACATTTTTTTAAGCACATGGGTGAAGATATTTTTCTACCCAAAAACTGAACAAGTTATTTATGTCAACATGTTTTTCATGAAAATTCTACTTGTACCTGACATGTTGTTTGGTTAGATGTCAAAATCTTAACATTGACTTTAAAAAAATAAAAATAAAAAAATAAGCACCTTACTGGGCAACTAGGGCAAAGTAAGCAGCTCCATGTGTTTCCACACAGAATGTTGACCACAAATATACGTGTCTTCTCAGCTAAGGACATTTATGGCTTTTTCCCCCAATTAAATATAACATATATTCCAAAGTATTTGACTGTAACATTGGTTCCAGATTTTATATCACAGTAAAAAAATGTGGTTTTGTACAGAAAGCATTACTTTACATTAATATTCTTTTAAACTTTAAAGACACAAGGGGATCTCTTCAAAAAAGCATAAGATTTATGTTTTAAAAATTCCTTTTAATCTTCCACAGTTCTGCAAATCAATATCTGAAAGTTACCATAGGGGAGGAAAAATCAGTATTTAAAAAGAAACATGAGAATTAATAATATTGACAGTATTCTGAAGGAGTTGTGTTCATATCTTCAACTAGAAACAAAATCAGTGCAAGTTTGGAGTTAATATATCAATATAATCTTGTGAAGTATGCTGATTTATTTTAAAGGCACTGCTTACAAAATTCTCTCCAGGAATGCATTCTTTTTTTTTTTATTTTCCACTTTTTTTTCCCCACAATTTAATAAAATTTTAATGTAATTCTCTTATTTGCTTATTGTGAAAAAATATATTAGAATGTTCAAATATTTCTCACTTTGGGGGGAAAGAAAATATTGGTTGTATGTTCATTCACAAATTATTTCAGTCATTTAATAACAACATTACACACTGAGTGCTACAAATTTAGTGATGGCTTATTAGGTGCGTGTGGAAGAAGGGTTAACAATATCAATAAATTATGCTCTATGACTTTGAATAAACAAATTCCATTATTTTCATTTTGTCATTAATAAATTACTATGTACATATGATTCTAAGACCCCATCAACTGTGAAATGAATGTCTCTTGCAGGATGTTAAAATGTGAAAACCTGAGTGTCTTAGAACTGTTGAAATGTTGTATAATGTTGTTAGTAATTTGTAAACTGCAGAGGACCTAAAACCAAAACACACCTAGTTTTTATTTGTATCCTTTTATTTGATTTAACATCATATTGAAACATTTTTATAGACCACTAGTCTTTGAAAATATAATTTTAATTACTACACATGAATGTATTACATGAGTTGCCATAGTTTATTAATGAGGTCTCTGATCATTGTTTTTATTTTTTCTTTATTAAATATTGCCTTCTTGAAGATCATGCTCACCATAAATATTTTCTTAGGATAAATTATATTTTTGCTCATTAATTCATGATCAATAATTATAATGATATCATAAGATACTCTGAGCTGACATTCATATATTTTTAGTCTGAAACATTTTTGTTTGTATAAATTGTATAAACTTTTTATGATTTTTTTTTCTTAGGAAAGGTATTTAAATAAGAGTGAAGGGTATTTAGATAAATTCTGAGAAATATTTTATCTACAGATTACTTGGGTCACATTTATTTTTCTTCTTTAAATATTACTCAGTTTTCTTCTTATATTAATCACTGAGATTTGGGGCCAGTCCCATTTTTGTTTCTTTCATTTACACAATGGACATTTATTGAGCATTTCCAGGGTGTTAGGTGCTGGCAAACAGAATAGTAGCAAAGATGGCTGGATAATCATCCGCAAGAATCTTTTTTTTTGTCTTAAGAGTCTACCATTTTAAACAGCTATATTTTTCAGCCTATATTTTTGGAGAAATAGTATTTCCTTGTCTTTTAATCCTTAAATTTTTATATTAAATTCTGGGAGGGCAAGCAGATTTCATCCAATCTTCAAAATCTGCTGAATTGCTAATGGCCTCATCTAGGACTGTGTTGAAGAATATGAGATTGACTTTGAGTTCTTTGGGAAACGATTCCATAATCAGTCATACTGATATCTCTCATACCTACTAAATTTTTCCAAGTCCAAGTTAAGGAAGAATCTCCTCAGTATTTTTCCTAGATCTTGGTGATCCATTTCAGCTTTCAGGTTCTTTTGAAATTCAAGTCAGCCCTCCTATTATTTCTTTCATGATTGATTCTTTTCATCTCTGTTCTTTCCTTTGGCAATACAGATTTTAAACAGATACCTATAGTCTGCATGCCTTCTACTTTACCTTGTCTTATTTTTATCTCTATCCCCTCCTTATGAGTTCTGGGAAATATTTCAAAAATATCTTTGATATTCAATGATCTTTCTTCTTTCTCATTGTAGCTGCCCACTATAATGACTTCTATTTTGTTAGATTGTTAATTATGTACTTTGTGTATCAGTCAGGAATGGCAGAAAATGCATGGTACTCTCAAATTTGGTATTTTTAGGAACATTTAAAAATGGGACTATGCATACAGATGTAGGTTGGGTATAAGAAAACCACAAGGGAGAGTTGATTACTTTGGCACTATTAACACCACAGTACTATTTCCATCCTACGCTTGGAGTAAAAGGGCAGTTACCAAAAACCTGGAAATGGAGATAGCCCTGTGGAGTGGGCCATTTCATACTACCTAATGGTTAAAAGGAGCAGAGAGCCCACACCAATCTCACAGGGAGAAAGCCAGAGAATAATTCGTATAAAGTTGATTTTGATAATTTTTGCCTTTCTTGTTGCTTTCATGGATGTTTGGAGGGGCCTACCTTATCATTTCAGAAGTGATAGCTCAAGTTCTTGCACATTTATAACAGTTTATATGTGAAATTTATCTAAGAAAGTCCATTTAAATGGGTGTATGATATTTGATTCAGATTTTTCCGTATTACTAAAAAGTATTTATTATCTTTTGGCATAAAGTATTACTGTCAATAAATTTCTGATAATTATCTTATTTTCTTTTTCAGTGACTTAATCATTTGGCCATTTTGTCCAAATTTTCTGTTTCTTTATTTTTTCAGGGCTTCATTTCAAATGAAGCATTCTATCATCATTTTCCCTAATACATGGTGTCCTTTCAATATGTAATTTCAAGTATTTTTTTCTTTGTTAACATTTTGGCAATTTTTTTTAATATATAATAAATATTCTGTTTCATTGATTTTGATTTCTTCTTTGGGAACACTTGTTAAATATATACTTAATCACTTTAACTATCTTTTTTTATCTGTCATTTTATCACAATCTTTTTATCTCTTCTTTTTTTCACCTTCGTTTTGTCTTAAGGCATTAACTCCTGTGTTTCTTTTGTTACCAAAAACTCAGCACTTGTCCACAAGGCCAAATCAGAAGAATGAGGAAAAGTGTTTTGGGGATGAGGAAAAGGATTTTACTTTGCTGGCAAAGGAGGAAAAATGGTAGACCTTCTCATCTCAAAAAACCAAATTTCCTGAACGTAAGCAGAAATACAGAACCTTTAAAGGATGGGTTCTCAGTTTTAGGAAACTACTGTAGTTAACTATTCTAATCCTACCATCTCTACCAAAGACAACACCTGTGAACTCAGCCGGCCACCCACCTGGGGGTAGTGGTACCACTTGGGATAAGAACAAAAGGCCCTCTCCCTGGTCCTCCCTTCCACTGGCCTGAGGCAGGGATGCAAACTTCGGTTCTCAACGAGTTGGGGAAGCTTCAAAGAGACAGAAAACATTCTTTTCACTTTTTTTTTCTTTCAGGCTATTCCCTGTTACACTTTCAGTTTACTGTTAATTCCTACAACGAATATTTCTTTTATTTCTTGATTTTCTTGAGTTCTGTTACCACCTTATCTATGAGTTTTCTAATTAAGATTTATATTATTATTTCACATTTTGGGTCACTAATACCTGTTAGCTTGCTTTGAAATATTATCTCAGAGATTTAACTGTCTTATATGCATACATTCGTTGTGTGATCTCATTGTACAGACAATATTCTGTTCCATATCTTTTCTAATAATAATTTTGTGAGAGATCTAGTCATAATCCATTCGAATTACTGATTTATACATAAAATTAGCTTTCTGGGATTTTAGAAAGTAAGAATAAACTTTTCAGCTTTTTTAGTCTAGCATTACCTCTTGTTTCTGTGATAAGTTCAGAAATATTACAGTGAAATCTTTGTGATCTCCTGGTACTGTTCCCTTTTCTTATCTGTATATTCTTTATATCTTCTCTTTAATACTATTTTCCCTATCTTTCCTAATTTATATCACTGCCAATAATTTCTCCCCAGTGGATAAGAGATCCTTCTGTTTAGTTTAGAGAGTCCAGGGGGCACAGATTACTCCAGCTCGTTCAAATATTATTATGGACCAATTTCACTAACCCATACATTAAAGTATGTGAAAATCCAATCCGGATTTAGAAGCTCTTTTGAAATTGTTCCACTATGCTTCCCATGAAGGTCTGTTAGCTGTCCTTCAGATGTCCCACTTATTCCTTGAGGTCCCATGGGCTAGTAGCTGCCAGTGCTTTGTTCTGATTCACTCACACTTTGGGGTTCAGGAGGAATAATTGTCACTTGATTTTTTAGTTTTAAGATGTGGTCTGTAAGTTTTAGGTTTTATTATCTTGGATAGTCTGTTTTTGTTTTTGTTTTTGTTTTTATGTAGAAGATTTGGAAATATTCCCAAAATATTCTACCATCATCACCACTTTTACAAGATATACTCTGCAAGTTGATTTTTTTAAAAATAAAGTCTGTCCCTTTCAATTCTCTTTAGAAATTGTGCCCAAGTAGTCTAGCATTCAGTGTTATGGATGGCTGATGTCTTTTATTTATTTATTTATTTATTTTTTCTGTTTTAAACCCTTTGATTATTCTTTTGTTTCTGGGTATAAGATTTAGAATTTTTACTTTTGCTTTAAAGTAAAAATCTCACCATGATATGTCTAAATGTACTCTTTTAATTCATTGTGCCTACTATTCATTGAATCTTTTTTTTTTCCACTCCTCTCAGGCAAAATTAGATTACATATGTTTAAGTAGAATACATTAGAATAGAAAGGAGTAGGACAGTATCTGATAGAACTTACATTAGCTCTTAACATTGCACAGACATCAAACACCTTCTGGTAAGAATGACAAAAATGTAAATCATTAGAATGTCTTAGTATGTCTTTCGTTTGCCATTGTGTATAAAGCAAAGCTTGTGTTCATCAATTATTACTTTCGTATTGCTTTTCTTTTTTGTTTGCTTGCTTCTCTAATTATGGAATTTGTTTCATACATACACCGCATCATTTGGCTCTGTCTCCTGGTCTCTTGTCTCTTCCCTTATCTTCCCTCCCATATGAACTCGAGAAAAATGTTTTGATCTGTTCTTTTAAGGCAGTGTTTATTTTTTTTGCAGTAATCAATGTGTTGTTTATTCTCTCCATTATATTTTTTATTCAGCAATAATCTTTCTTCTTTAATATTATTTATAGATTGATCTTTCTGAATCTTATTGCATGTGTAGGGTGGAGGGGAAATTTGCCCTTTGCCCTGGAAGGTTTGTTGAAAGATCAACTCACAATAAGGCAGATTAATGAGAGAAAGTAATTTATTTACTGGGCACATGGGGAGAATCACAGAATGATTACCCAGTATCCCAATGGAGTCCAGAAATTATATACCCTCCTTTTAGAAGGGAGGGGAAGATGAGAAATATAGGGAATTGTGTTTAGGGGCAATAAATGGTAACTAGGGAGGATGAATAGATACTTGAGAGAATGAATGGATGGGGGAAACAGATTTGGCTTGTAAATGATTCTCTTTGCAAATTAAATTAAACTGAGAGACAGGTATTACATTTAAAATGATTTGGGCCAGTTCTGGTTCCATTCTTGATTTTCTTTCCTGTAACATTTTGAGATAACAGGGAGGAGAAGGGAAGTCAATTATTCTTTTTGATGGGTCTGTCTGGTTTTATGCAGATAGAGGGAAAGCCCCTTCCAAGGCCCTGTTGCTCTTTAAGGGCCTTTAATTCAAAATACCCTTTATACCAAGGAGTCATACTTTGGGGTAAAATTTCCTCAGCTTCTTCACATGGGCAATCTAGATTCTCTTTTATATTTTTAATTTTCCTCTTTCTTACTATATACCTCTTTCAAATGGGACCATTTTCTCTGAATATTTCTTTTCTAGTCTTTAATTACTGAACTTAACAAATCTCTGTTATATCTGGAATGATGGTTTACTTTCAGAAAGTAGTGTATTTCAAACTAATATGGATTCAGTCAAATATTTTATAATTACCTGCTCAAAGTATTAAATTCTGTACAAAAGAAAAATTGACACTTTCCTAATTTGCCAGTTTAGAAGGCTTACTTGCTTGAAAGAAGTACAAAGTAAGTTGCAATGCTACAGGGTAAAATATTTCACTGTCAAGGCAAAGGATTTCTCAACTTTTCTCATTGTTCTGTTTGTGTGGCTATGATTAACTGGGACATAACCCCACTTTTCCTAATTATCAGAACTACTTTCATTTGGAGCTCTCTGGAGCTCTCCTTTACTTAAAATACTCTCTGAGTCAGGAGTAGGTTGGGCATGTCCACAGCCTCTGACGCACTTCCTTGTCATCTCATATAGAACTGCACTTAGCTCCAGAAATTGTTTCATGACCCCCAACCAATAGTCCTCGTCACAGTTGAAAGTGTGTTGTAGTCGGAGATAGAGGGGAACGAGCCAGGCAAGCAACTGAGTAGAATTCTAATTACTTGTATAGAAGAAGCAACTAATACAGGAAGAGTCGGTGCTAGATAGAACAGGTTTATTACTAACTTTTATATGGCAGTCAAATTTAACAAGAGCCAGATTTCCCTCCCCAGCTGGCTAACTGTCCTTTAAGGCAATTCCCTATCCCCTGTACTTATTACACTACTTCAGATAATTCTTGAATGAAAATGAGCATCACAGCCAAACTTCCGTGTGCTACCATTTAGTAAATTTTCCAAAACAATCTGTAAGTTGAAGACTTATTAGGCACTCGTACAACATAATTTTTAAAAAGCTCAAAGTCTAAATCTTGGCTATACATTAGATTTTAGAAGTTTTTGGTTTTGTTTTCATTTTTGGTTTTTTTCAAAACTGAAGTCCAGGTCCTATCCCAGACTAATTAAAACAGAATATTTATGGGATTGCCATTTAAAATTTCTCCCCCAGGTGATTCTGTTGTGTAGCCAATGTTAAGAATCCCTGTGGTAGCCCACATTTGTATTATTACTTTTCCACTAATAAGCTGTGTGGATAAGCAGTATAATCTAAGTTATCTACAGAAAGGGAATAGTAGGAACACCTAATTCATGTTAAAGGTGATAAACAAGTTGATATATCTAAAGAGATCTCATGTGTGGGGAGGTGGAGCTATAGGGTATGGAAGGCCAGTTACTTTCCCTTTGAGAAAGACCTACCTGCCTGAGATAAGTTAATAATGATTATTTTACTGAATTGGCTATAATGTATTATTAATCTTAATGTCATGCTTACATTCCAAGGAGGCATTTGCTTTCAGATTATTAAAATATGTCAATTTAAAGTGGATGACTTAAAAAGTAGCATTTGTGAGACTTTGGGGTGTATGATCCAAGGTTAAAAAAGAAGTATGGCTTTTATCCTTATGGAATTTAAAGTCTACTTGAGAAACTTGAGAAAAAAACCATAATATATTGTGATGATTGCAATGATTAAGGGAAATACAGACAGAAGAGAGTGTACCTAAGTCAGGGTTCATGTTTGTGTGCTGGAGTGGGAAGCAAAGAAGTTATGTGTGGGGCATTAACAAAGTCTTAGAATAAAGAGCATACTATAGAGAACACTGAATAGAATACAAAAGATCCATGTATATCCAGTTATAACTCAGAAACTTTCTAGTTACATAACCCTGGCCAAACTTTCCAGCCTCCCTGAACCTTCTTACCTCACATATGAAACTGGAACTGTAACAACTGGCATTTATAACTTTTCAAGCATATTATGAGAGACACAATGATGTATGGAAAAATAATTTGGACATTATGAAGTGTTATGTACATATTATATTATACCAAGGTTATTTATAACTTCATATTTCCTTTGAACATCATTGTAGAAAATATATTCATAGAACAAAATATGGAAAACAATGAAAGAAACTTAGCAATCAAATACAACGGGATGCATTTTATTTCAACAAAGGTCAACCACCTAATTAATATGGGTATACCTTGGTTTTAATTTTAAAAATGTAGTCAAATTTTCTTTTCTTGTAATTGATAAAGCCCTTAAAGATCAACACACTTTGGAAGAGGCTTTCCCTCTATCTGTATAAACCAGATGGACTCCTCAAAAACAACAATCAACTTCCCTTCCCTTCTCTGTTATGTCACTATATTGCAGGAAGGAAGATCAAGAATGCAATCGGACCTGGCCCAAATCCTTTTAAATATAATACCTATCTCTCAGGCTAATTTAATTTGCAAACAGAATCATTTATAAGTCATTGTGTTTTCCCCATCCATTTATCCTCACTATCAACACTGATCGTCCCTAAACAGATTACTTCTGTTCTTCATATCCCACTCCCCTCTAAAATGAGGGCATATAAATTTCTGGACTCCACTGGCATATTGAGTAATCACTCAGTGATTCTTCCTGCGCACACAGTCAATAAAACTTTTTCTCGTATTAGTTTGCCTTTTTGTGAGTTGATCATTTTGTGAACTGTCAGGGGAAAGAGGAAGTTTCCCTTCACCTCAACAAGGCTTTCTGAGTTTCTTCATAATTTATTATTATTTTTTTTAACCTCCTCTCCCTCACATACCATCAAGACTCCACAATAGCCTTAGGCTGGAAAGAGTATGTGGGTTGGCAGTGCACTATGCCTTGGGTTTTAGAATCATGATTCTGCCTGATCACATCCATAATTACAAAATAGAAGCAACACACCACCTTACAGTAGTTACTTCAGGCATCATTGCTGTGGTAACAAATAACAACAGTGATCAGTGGTTGACAGAAACAAACGTTTCTTTCTCATTTTTCATATGCTGTCAGTATTTGCCTCTACTTGGTTCACCTTTACGTATTTACATTCTAAGGACAGGCTGAGTAGCCCCAATCTGTGGCAATGCTAGTCTCCGTGGCAGTGGTTAAGAATGGAAGATAGCCTAACCTAATGAAACAGATACCTTTAAGCTTCCATTTGGTCATGGGAAGCATCGTAGGACCTCACATTACATTGATCAAAGCATATCCTGTAGCTAAGTCTAAAGTCAGTGAAGCTGGAAAATATATACCCCACCTATATTACCCATGTGTTAAGTCACATAACTGTGGGCAGTGGAGCATAAGTCTAGGGCAGGGAGAGGGTGAATAGTTAGAGAGAACATTCCAATTTAATCCTGGCCATGCAGTGTTTGCTTCAGAAGTAATCTAAAATCTAATCAGGCACTTGAGTGAAGGCAACCTGAATAAAAATAAGTGGGACAATACCTAGGAATAGAATTTTTTTTAACATTATTTATTAATTGACAGAAATTGTGTATATTGTTTGGAAATATGTACACATATAAAATAGCTAAATTGAGTTAGTTAACATATGCATTGCTTCATATACTTATCATTTTTTTATGGTGAGAAAACTAAAAATCTACTCTCAGCAATTTTCAAGAATATAGTACATTGTCATTACCTATAGTCACCATGTTGCTCGATAGATCTATTAAAGTTATTCCTACCATCTAATTGAAATTTTGTATCCTTTGACCAACATCTCCTCACCACCACCCCTACCACCTGGCCCCTGTTATCATTATTCTACTGTATACTTCTATGAGTTAAACTTTTTTAGATTCCACATATGAGTGACATCATGAAGTATTTGTCTTTCTGTGCCTGACTTATTTCACTTAACATAATGTCCTCTTGTTTTGTTTACGTTGTTACGAATAACAGGATTTCTTTCTTTTTTAGGGCTGAATAGTATTCCATTGTGTATACATACCACATTTTCTTTATCAATTCATCCATTGATGGACACTTAGGTTGATTTTATAACTTGGCTATTGTGAATAATGCTGCGATGAACATGGAAGTACAGATATGCCTTTAAAATAATGATTTCAAATCCTTTGGATAGATATCCAGTAGTGACTGCTGCACTATATAGTAGTTCTATTTTTAATTTTTTGAGGAAACTCCATACTGGTTTTCATAGGACTGTACTAATTTCCATTCCCATCAACAATGGGCAAGGGCTCTGTATTCTCCATATTCTCCCCAATGCTTTTTTATTTTTTGTCTTTTTGATAATAGCCATTTTATTAATAATAAGTGTGAGGGGACATATCACTGTGGTTTTGATGATCTCTCATCATGTGGAATGTTCCATCATGTGAAACATTTTTTCATATGCCCATGGACCATTTGTATTTTGGGGACTATCGAGAATTTTGTACTTAATTTTTACAAATTCAAATTTATAAAAAATGGGATTTCATTTTAAATTTCATTTTTTCCCTGGGAATTTAATATTAGGAAAGAGTCTATATTATTCAAAACTGAAGAGCTTATTAGTGCTCTTAACTGTGTCACCACTCATCCCGGGAAGATAACCCAAATATCCACATTTGCTGTTAGGGGAGCACTTGAGTGAAAGCAGAAATAAGATTGCATTAGTTCAGTGTGATCTCCTACCCTGGTGAGGTTAGCCAATCCCTGGTTGATCTTGGCTTAGTTATTGATCTACAAAGTTGACGGGTTAAAAAAGCCAAAATTGAAGAACAGAGGGTAGGGAGAAGCAGCACTAATTTGCATCTGTATCACATTTTCACTATGGAACGGGGATTTCTGCTCCACTCCACTGGAAGAATTACATTAAAAAATTGTAACACTTGGCTTCACGCACTGCCGTTGACTTGTTTTTGCACTTTCTCCCATGCTTTGCTTCCTGGCTTAATGAGAGCCAGGCTCGCGCATTTGCTTCTTCTCTCTCATGTGGTAAATACACAAGGCAGCGTTTTTTGCCAAGAAACAATAGGGGCCCTGAAATTTAGCTTTGCTCTTCTCTTTGCTCTGTGAAACGTTCTTTCCTCAGAAGAACGTATTAGCTGTCTCATTTTTTCTCATGGTACTTTTTCTAACTTCCTCTTGGATTGACAAGTGGAGAAATAGGCTATGACCTCTAGGCAGTTGGCTAATGAACATATTCAGAATTTGGTCTATAGACCCAGATACCCTGGTTGCTTCTCCTCTAAAGTCTAGAGAAGAACTTTTCAATAGAGATATA
Source organism: Indri indri (assembly GCA_004363605.1). Classification (NCBI taxonomy): domain Eukaryota; kingdom Metazoa; phylum Chordata; class Mammalia; order Primates; family Indriidae; genus Indri; species Indri indri. The sequence continues at coordinate 33,374 of RJWJ010010744.1, read as the reverse complement.
ATGTGAACTGCATATTTAATTTTAAATATTCCAGTAGCCACATTAAAAAGTAAAAGATCAGGTAAAATTAAATTTGATAATATATTTTATTCAATGTAGTATGTCCAAACTATCCTCATTTAAACATGTAATCAATATAAAAATTATCAATGAAATGTTTATTTTATTAAATCTTTGAAATCTGATTTACATTTTTACGCTTAGAGCACATCTCAATTCAGACTAACTACTATTCATGTACCCATGAGACACATGTGACTCATGTAGTGTGTCTACACCTATTGGATAGTACAGGTCTAGAGTTCTGGGTTTTTTTTTTTGTTTGTTTTGTTTTTAATTTTCCATTGGAGGTTGTTTCCTTAACCAAAGTAGTCCTGAAGTGCATATTGCACGACAGCATACCAGAAGAACTGTATTCTAACATTTATGAACGGAGAGTTTAGACTCTGATCCTCATCCACTTCTTTGTACCTGTTCTCAGTTTAGCATATCAGTTATTAAAATTGAGATGCCAGACTTTTTGTTTTTATGTGAATAAGAAACAGTCTACCTTATCAGGCTAGTGGGTCCTTGGTCTCCTGGAAGTTCAGGCTAGCATGATTTTTGATCTCCAGACTTTTAAATTGTAGTGGCTCACAAATAGACAAGTTGATTACTCATAGAATATTTCATAAAAATTCGACACAAAATTCAACATGTATTTCAACTGGGGTAGAAATGTATGGTCTTTATAATTACATTTCTCTCACTTTTAGTAGCAAATTATTTATTAATTCAAATTCTAGTTAAAGTATAAAGCTCAGTTAAAGGTGGTATGTACACACAGTACAATCAAAAGGGGACATTTTAAATTCTAATAACAATGTTTACATATCATTGACCTTTAATTTCATATATTTGATATTGCCCAATAAAGATAATTACGTCTCAGTCATAATGTAATGTCATAGTGTGTGACCAAAGTAATAGAGAACTTTACCTGACTGCCAATAAAATAGCAAAAAAAAAATCTAATTAATGAACTTCCAAGGTATCATAACAATTACCATACTAAAATGATATCTCACTTGAATAAGTCATTATATAGAGATTTAAGCAGCAATTTCAACTATTCTATCAGCAATCAAACGTGGATATAGAAACGAAAGGTACTTGGAACATGCATACATGTTCTTACATTCCTTAAGGACTCATCTAAATCTTTAAAACACAACAAAACACTCATTGTATGGCTTCATTATAAAAGACTTCATTATACATTATGGAACTAAGCATATATACTGTTACTTGAAATTCCAGATTTCTATTATTGACCACAGGTTACAATGGACATATGAAGCTGTTATTTTACATTTTTAACAAAAAGATACAGGAATTAATAAGTACAGAGAGGCCTTGGAAGATCAGAGAAGTTTCACAGAGGAGAAGAAACTTGCTAGATCATGGAGACTTTAGATTTAAGATGGGAATGACATCACAGGAGAAAGAAGTAGCTTGGGCAGTAGAATATTTCTACTCTGTGTCATAGAGCAGCAGTCCCTAACCTTTTTGGCATCAGGGACTGGTTTCATGGAAGACAATTTTTCCATGGTCTGGGGTTGGGGGTTGGTTTCCGGAAGATTCAAGCACATTACATTTATTGTGCAGTCAAACCTCTCTGCTAATGATAATCTATATTTGCAGCTGCTCCCCAGTGCTAGCATCACTGCCTCAGCTCCACCTCAGATCATCAGGCATTAGATTCTCGTAAGGAGAGTGCAACCTAGATCCCTTGCGTGCGCAGTTTACAGTAGGGTTTGTGCTCCTATGAGAATCTAATGCTGCCGCTGATCTGACAGGTAGCAGAGCTCAGGCAGTGATGTGAGCGATGGGGAGTGGCTGTAAATACAGAGGAAGCTTTGCTGGCTCACCCACCCCTCGCCTCCTGCCGTGTAGCTCAGATTCCTTTGGGGACTGCAGTATTGGAGGGTAGATCTCTATTTATATCTCTCCTAACTAAGTATTATACAGCAAAGATTTTAGTAATCCCTCCAAAGCCAGGGACTGCTTATATTTTTAAACAAGAATGAAGATTTTCTAAGGGACTTGCACATGTATCATTTCTTTTTACCAACACAATCCCCTATGAGATAATGTTCACATTTTATCCATGAGAAAATCGAGGCTCAAACATTTTACCTGACTCATCCACAGTCACACAGCTATTTAGCCACAAAGACAGAATTGAATGCAGGTCTTATGACTCCAAGGGCTGTGTTTTTCAATCACATCACACTGAGGCTCACCCAATCTGACGCTGAGTCAGTTCTCCACCAGTGGAAAACACTCTAAGAAGGCACAGCAGCATTTTGCAATGATTGCTACCCCTTTTTGTCAAAGAGATGATTGTAACTTTAATCTAGATTTAACTTTAAGGAATTCTAGCTCAAATGTCTCATAAATCTGTTTCCCTCATGGCTACTTATGTGTCCTCAGGCCTTTTTGTTGGCAGAAAGCTCAGAGATTAATGTTGCTGGGATAGCTCCAACGTCCCACATGCATTATATGGCTCTTATTTGTACCATCTAACTCTAGTCAAGGGTATGGGAAGGATATGACAGGATTTCACTAAGTTAAAAATAAAGTACAGTTTACTGATACAGGTTGAGAAACCCTAATCCAAAAATCCGAAATCTAAAATGCTCCAAAATCTGAAACTTTTTGAGTGCTGCCAAAATACATGTTGAAAATTCTATACCTCATGAGATGGGGTCACGGTCAAAATCCAGGTGCACAACACATAGTTTACTCAGCATTTCCCAGAGAAAAAGGTCCTTCCAGCCTTCTCCAGCTGTCATGTATCTTTTCCACATACACTTAGATTCCCCCAGGCAAGCACACTCACAGAGGGTAATAAAATGATACATGTGAAGGCTGGAGGTGGCCAAGGGCAGGTTTCCCAGAATGGCCCACATGGGGCCAAGACCTACATGCATTAATCACTACAGCTTTTTTGCTTACTCTCTGCATTAGGGTGTAAAGATACTGTTGAAAATTTCAAAAAGGCCTGCAGATACCTCTATGAGTAATAATGATAACAAAAAGAGGAAGCATTTATGTCTGCTGTATAAAGTATACTAACCTTTTATTCAAAAAACAGCATCACAGGTGGATACTGAAAGCCTGTCACTGTTTGTTGCTGTTGTTTAACAGCTGATACAGGTATTCCGATGATGCTCCTGTGCTGCTTAGTTACCCTGAACACATTATGTTTTCACTGCATTAATAGCATGTCATATTTTTTACTGTTAAGGACCTATATGTGAAAAATGTAAGAAAATGATTGCATATGCTTATCAGTAGCATATAAATTCAGAGTCAGGAATGATGGTGATCCCACACAACCACAGATTATCCACATGGTGGCTAAGATAGGAACACCTTTGCTTTCTGATAGTTCCACGTACATAAGGTTTGTTTCATGCAGAAAATTGGTAAAAATATTGTATAAAATTACTTTCATACTATATGCATAAGGTATATATAAAACATAAATGAATTTTGTGTTCATACTTAGGTCCCATCTCCAAGATATCTCATGTACATTCAAATATTCCAAAATAAAAAAATAATTCAAAATCTGAAACACTTCTGGTACCAAGCGTTTGGATAAGGGATATTCATCCAGTAATGGTATTCTAATTCTATGTCAGCAAAGACCACAATGCAATGTTTTTACTTTTCAGTGGAAACCTAGTCACCTGTATTCTGTGCTTCTTTCTTTATTCTAAGGCCAAGTTAATTTTCCAACGATTCAATAAATCCAAGATAAAATCAATCATATCATTGAAAACAAAACAAAACGAACAAAAACACTGACCAAATAGTTAAAATATAGTCAAGTAGATGATGTTTTATAGTATACTATAGAGAGTTATTATTCATATATTAACAAAATAAACTACAATGATTAGTGGATTTTTTACTATAAAAATCTAACCACTTATTTAATTAGGAACTGTGGTAGATGAGAGCCCCTTCAGGAAAGGACTTGCTTCCCAGGTCTGGGGAAAGCAGTTAGTAGTAGACAGTGTCCAGCCATTAGCTTCTCTGGGTCTGCCTCCACTTCACATTATTCCTGGGGTGACCTCTGGCCAGTGACTAAGTGAGGTGGCAGTAGCTGAGGGCATACCATTTAGGAGACATCTCCCAGCATTGACAAAGTGGGATTACAAGGACATCCACACTTCCTCTCATGCATTGTGTGCTCCAGAGCTCCCAGTGGACTGGCAGAGATTTTGTGGGTCTACATGGTGGCCTGACAGTTGTCACCACCCCATTCTGCTTTCTCCCTTTTCCTTTTACAGCTTTATTCTCCAATAACTGAAAATGGCAATCATTTTTTTAAGTCCAGGTTAGAAATGATTGAAAAATTTTATCACAATAAAGACTAAGATTTTTTTGTTTTAAGATAAATGTCACATCTTCTATGAAATCTTTTACATCTTCAGGTATACTTATTCAAGTTCTCCAGGACTCCAGCCTCACTTTGTTCATCTTTGATTACAGTGTGTATCATAGTGTAATTGAAATTATTTGATGTGGTCACCCTTTCCAAATCCACCAAATGAAATAGTATTTATTTTTTCCACTGATATCTTTGTCGGATTTATTAATTGTCTCCATATACAAAATATATTTAGGAAGGGACATTACTCCTCAGGGAAACTGTCATTTTAGAACAGTCGATAGCAAGAGATTGGGGGCTTAAGGATTTAGAAAATGTATGAGAATTGTAATCAGTCTCTCTCTGCCAAGTTATCCATCCCTCATAAAGAGATGTTAATAACTAAAATATATACTGACTTTATGCTCAAATCCTAGCACAGAACTCCACATAAAAATGTTATATTTAGTGATATCTAGTCACAGAATATAACTTCTGTGGAGAGTTGAAATTAGAAACTTTTCTTGAACTCCACATTTCAATAACCTTTCACTATAAAAAATAAGAATGTAAAAAAGGGGGAAAATCCTATGATGCAATATAATTCTGAGAAATTGTGCAAAAGTGCAGCATATACATTTCACAAAAACTTCCTAGTAGAATTACAAATAATATAAGAAAAGGCAATTAATAAATTAGTTACCTTTGGTTATGATTTGATTTCCGAAAACCTCTGAAATGAGACTGATAGCCTCCTTTGGTAATTATGCTGAGCAATTGTAATGTGTAGCATATATGGAAATAACTTTTATAAACAAATGAAGCAAGTTTATATAATCCTAAATCTCTACATATAAACGATAAAAACAAAAATATGTACCCATTTTTTGGAGGGGGTGTGCTTTGCTATTTAAATTATTCTTTAATCGAAATATATAAGATATTCCCTTAGGTTCATGCTATGAAGATTGAAAGTTATGAAATTGACATATATTTACAGAGAATAAAAATAATGTCATTTACTGAGAGGCAACATTAATAATTAAAAAAAAAATCCTGAATTTAAACTTTTTCATGTTTAGGGAAAACAAGAGAACTCTAAATATGTTGTAAATAAAATCTCTCTTTTTTTTAAAATCTGGGCTATTATTCCATTGTTTTGCCTCAATATTTTTACTTTTAAAATAAAATCAGATAGCGAAGCTGAGTAGTCAGAATCTGCAGACAGGAGTGAGGTTAATAAAAAATAAAGGAAGGAGATTTAGCTATCTGGAGTAGTCAAAATGAGACAGATGAATGAGGGCCCAGGGTAGGAATCTAAGTTTGAGAAACAAATAGTAAAAGGCTGATGTTGAAAGGACCATCTATAAAAGAGCAAGAGCAGAAAGAACGTGCCAAATTAAATTCTGGAGCATGGGTAGGCTATTGGGACAGTTTCTTTTGATCCAAACATTTCTATCCCTAGTTTTTAAATTTATGGATCATAGCTTCAAAGCAATGCTTAATATATAAAGAGAATTATGCATTTTATTTGTTGCATTTACGGAATGTGCAACATTCCATACAAAAAGAGTAATTACAAAATTACTCTTTGCAAAAAGAGTAATTAGTATATGTTAACATGCTTTTTGCATTTCTTTTAAAGTAGAAAATAATATACATTAAGACACACCTATTGAATTGACTTAATTATGTTTGAATGAGCACAATCCAGAGGAACTGGTCAAAAGATAGAGTCTCAGCCATTCTAGAACTATTTTGTCTTTGTCTGTATCAGAAGGTAACTTCATCAAAATTTCCTATGGCTGTAATATTTTAATTTTGATGAAAAGTACATCTGAAAAAAAGTATATTTGATTGTTTAAGAAGGCTTCCTTTTGATGTATTCTTATACTTAATTAGATGACACCAACAGTAAAGAAGAAATACATAACTGTGTTATGAGAGGAAATAGTACTGTTAAATTTATCATCATCGGACTTCTGTTCAAAGATATTTTCAAAAAACACTTGTGTAGAGTTATTTGTATTGCCTTTCTTAGAGGCACTTTGATTGGCTGATTAAGCTGCTAAGGAGGGGAGTTTGAGCCAGGGGAGGTTGAGGGGAATTCCTACTGTTATTTATTTGTTTATTTACACTGAACCAATTGCTTTAACTTTTAGTATCTTTTGCTTTTTTTTTCTTTCATTTATTCATTTTTAAACCAATATGACACTTTCCATCTCTCTCCTTCATTAGGATTTTGAGAGTATTAAGGCATTGACTAACTGAGATCTCTATATACTGATTTCTATTTTTCACCCTGTACAGGGACCTTATGAAATCAATATAACAGGTTAGAGTTAGGGTACCTGACATTATATTGTACTGTGTATCCACAGTATCACACGTGGCCAAAAGTGGCCTATATGGAGTCTTTAATACTTAATTTAATATAAAAGAATATAATTTTCTTTATTCCTCTATGATTTTTAATTATAATTTAACTTCTAACTTTCTCCAAATTATTATCAATAAATATAAAAAATTCGATTCAAGATTAGGGAGAAATCTCTTATATATAAAAAAACTTGAATAATCTAATCTAAATCTTTTAAGGTGAATACAGTTTAAATGTTAAAAGTTACTCAAGATTCTATTGATTTCTTTTCCAAAACATTTTTATTTCCCTCCAATATCCCATGCTGTGTGTTTGTACTGAAAAGTGGAACTTTGAATAATTACAGTAATCACCGAAGACTTAGTAGTTAAGTCACTAATTAAAGTTATAATTACACTTTTATCATCAACCCTACATTTCTCAGGTCCTTGGAATTTAGGTCTTTGTAGTTACTAACTTTTGTTGACAACTGTTGGGAAGAGATAATGTAGCAAAATATAACAAGTTCATTACATTCCCTTGCAATGGCTAGTTAGTCACTTCCTCCTTCTATGCTCCAAATACTCTTTGAATATGGCTATGTTGCAACTCTTATTGCATTGTTTTGTAATTAGCTTCTCTATCTTGGTATCTCCAAATAGACTCTGAATCCTAGGAGGATAATCTAAATTCCATTTGTTTTGGGGTACCCATGACCTAAAAAAGTATTTGCCATATTTTGTTAGTTCAATCTTTGTTAAATAAAAAAAAAATAAACATTTTTAAAGGACAGCGATTTTCATTTATGAATAAGATCTTATGTTCTCATAACTGATTATCCTTCACAATGGCATCACAGACAAGTTACTGATTGAATAATTGTCTGAGGTATAATTTTTTTTGTGTCCAAGTTACATGTTTGGGTTTTACAAGCTTGAATATATAGATACCTTCATTTTATAAGTTTGGAAGAGATATATTTAAAACATATCATCAGTGTTTCTAGTAATGAGGAAATAAGAAAATTATATATTTGGTTATATTTCAAGATATTTCAAGCAATTGTAGAATATAAAGGGCATGCAAGCATAACTAGGTGTGATATTTCATCTCAGATTATGTTTTTATACATTTTTTTGTTCCACCCAACCAATTCTCTGATTTTTCAATACCAACTGAGTGTCCTACAATTCCATTTAATTCTGACACTAACTACTGGGAGTTAGCATCAGACTCCACAGGTTAAGGGCTCAGTTCCACAAGACCACCTTCACTTCCAGGGCCCAGGGTACCCATCCTTCTGTCCAACTTGGTTCCAAAGTCAGAGGTTCCTATAATCCCCCCTACCATGTTAGTTAGTGTATTAGAATGACTCAGAACTCAGGGAAATACTATACTTACTATTACAGTTTATTATAAAAAATGAAAAAGAACAGCCAGATAAAGAAGTACACAGGGTGAGTTCTGGAAGGTCCCTAGAACAGGAGCCTCTGTCCCTGTGGAGTTGGGGTATGCCATCCTCTAGGCGCGTGGATGTGTCTGACTTTGAAAGCTCCTCAAACCTCACTGTTTAGGGTTTTTATGAGGGGTTTATTATGCAGGCATTATTGTGACCATTTATGATTAACTCCATCTACAGCCTTTCTCCTCTTCCAGGAGATTGAGAGAGAGAGCAGAAAATTACAAACTTCTAATCAAGAATGGGTCTTTCTGGTAACCAGCTCCCATTCTAAAGCCCATGGACCTGCTAAGAGTTGCCTCCTTAGAACACCAGATGTTCCTATCACCCTTATCACTCCAGAAATTTCAAGAGCTGTCCCAGCCTCACTCTCTGGGTTATACATGATGCTGTCTGGCTGGAGGACACTTTCCTCTAGAATCAAAAGTAGGACATTGAGGAAATTGCCAAAGGACAGGAAAGTTATGGGCGAGAAATAGCCTGCTTCCTTGAAAAGAGAGAGGTAAATGTCTAATCAACACATGAAAGAAGCCCCCACTTATCAAAGAAATGCAGATTAGAATAAGACACAATTATTTTCCTTTAAATTGGCCGATTTTTAAAAAATAACAGTTGCGAGGATACAGAGACTAGCATTCCGGTTTATTGCTGGTGAGAGGGTACATTGGTATAAACTTACAGGAAAACAACTTGCACTAAAATGCTCATATGCCTAGAAGCAGTAATTCTGCTTCTAGGAACATAAGAAAATAAAAACCATAGATGTAACTCATTAGTTACAGAGATGTTCGCTGATGCATTATTTTTTAATGGAAAATATTGGCAACAACATTAAAAGGAATGATCAAATAATTTGACATGTCTGAAAATAAAAATATTCAGATACTTTTTAATAGTATGGAGAAATGTTTATGATACACAGTATCTTCTCAAAATGTTTATATGTATATATTAAAAATAAATTAAAGAAAGAAGAAATATGCTAAAGTTAATAATTGCTGTGTTATTGATATGCATGGTAGTATTTTAAGTTACTTTTATTTTATTCCACATTTACTTTGTCTTTTAAATCATTTGTCTACTGAGTTCAGGAAAAGGAAAGTTAAGTATTAGAACTATAAAAAGTCTTTAAAAGTTGCAAGCAATATTATGTTATTTCTAACATATCTCCACTATTAAAATAAATTATCAATTGTCTATAAGCCAATAGTAAAATCTTTTTATTCCTTGTGTGAGTAAATATCCTTTTTAGAATATTCACCTCAAAAGCAGACACTTTCCCAGTCAATCAAGAAGGAAATTGGCATATATTTTAAATTTAAAATAACTTTATTTTAGATCGGGAAAGAATAAAATGATTTCTGAAATTTTAGTAAAATAGTCTGCACTCTGCATCAGGAAGCAAGGTACACTTAGACCAAATGAACACAAATGTCAACACAAATACAGTCCAGCATTCCAAGAGATCAAATAAGAGCTAAGAAGAGGGAAACATCTACATTATGGTAGGAAACATGGCAAAATTCTTTTTGAAGTTAAAAACAGTAAAAATTTATAATCCACAATTTGTCCTTGAACAATAAATTCCCTTACAATTAGAGAGAAACCATTTGAAATCATGAACATAGAAACATCAATGCTTTAAAATCCTGCTTTCCCATAGCCATATGATATGGAACTCCTTTAGAAATAAATTCATCAAATTTCTTAACTATGGATAAAAAATTAAAAATTAAATTAAATGAAAAATATAACAATTTACAGTTCAGTGGAAAGAAAGTGGTAATTGAGAGAACATTCCAATGTGAAATCTCCAAGCCTTCATTAATTTTAGGAATGAAAACTTTTTTTTTTATTTTGTATTTTTTTGGTTGGTTTATGAGGCAGAGCATCTTCTGAAACTACTGTCTCCACAAGAACAATTTAATTTGATGTGTCTAGTCAAGATTATTGGATCCTCTGTAGAGCACATTTAACTATTTCCCTAGAAGTGCCTTTTTACCAGAAGCTTCCCTTCTGATTCGACATGCGTTTTTATTCAATTAGACAAAAAAACTAATGATGACAGATGTCAAAAATCCAGGGTTCCTCAAATAACAACTGAAAATTATAATATGAAAAGAAGCAACATCATCCTAATTAATCAATTATGTCTACTTTATTCATTTATTCAACAATTACTGAGCATGTCTTATGAACTAAGACTGTGCTAAGTGCTGTGGATACAATAGTAAGACTGACGTGGTTTCTATGCAATAAATGCCAAACTAATGGTATCACCGGGGAGTTATGGGAGTGCATATTGTAGACAACTAGGAAAATTAAAGAATTCTCAGAGGAAGCGACATTGATATAGGAAATTATAACGTGTAAGAAAAATGTCTTAGACTGAGCAGAGTTAGCCAGATTATCTTTCACATTGTATGGGGCAAGGGTTTTTGAAGAATTAACCTTGGAATAGGTGGGAGATTCATTAGAGAAAGCCAGTGTGGTAGTTTCAGGAATATATGAATGGAACAAAGCCTTTAAAATAACCTGTTAATGACTAGGACTCTTATAGGCTACCAATCCTGTGGCTGTGTCATAAAATAAAAACAAATTTAAGAGCAGGATAGCAAGAAAAAAATTAATAAAGGAAGCACAAATGGTTACTTAGGTTAAAATTAAGAAAAAATGAGAAAAAAATTAAGAGTTAAGAAAATATAATAAAATACTCTGAATGAAGTGATTTTAATAATTAGAGAAATTGTTAATTTAAGGGAAGCTTAATATGTTTTAATGGATGAATTAGAAGACAATAAATGAAATAAACAGGAAAAACAAAAAGAATAAAAGGCATATCTAGAATTAGCAAACATTTTTAAAAACTTAGAATAAAAAGCTTTCAAAAGGTATAAAATAGAGATAAAAATCTAGAAGTTAAATAATGACAATATAGTATAAGATGAAGTATGATAATAAAAGAAACACACAACAGGAATCAGAGTAAGAACGGTAACATTTTAGGGGAGGATAAAAAGCCAACCATTTTGTTAGGGTTCAATCAAATTTTGCGTATTAAACATCTTGATTAAGCAGGTGTCTGGATTCTAAGGTAGTGTCCTCTAAATTTGTTTTCTTTTCTAGTTGACAAGAGCCTGGAGGCAAAGAGTGACACAAAGTCTTTTTTTCCCTCCTCCTCTACCTTAGGTCTAGAGCAACAGGACAGCCTGTAATTTGAGCACAACTTTTAATACCTGTCAGTGAGGTTAAGGTCCTGGAAAAAAGATGCCCAGGAACATCAGTAGAACCTAGTAAATTTGCAGCCCTCTGGCCTAGGGCATGTTCCACTGCCTACTTCATTTTGTAAGGGGGAAATATGTTTAAATTCAAGCATTGTTTTATTTGTTCAAAAAACAAAACATGCTCCTTCCTGAAGGAATCATATCTCTTTTCTAATGACAATTCAGTATTTATTAATATATCATTATGATTCATTTCAGTCTTACTCTTATTTCAGTCCCTTGCTGGGAAATACAAAATCTTATATTCTTACAAGAACTGCTGCTTTCACTGGACAGGATAACAAATATTGGTTTCACTTTTCCCCATGTTTCAGTCTTAATAAAATTCAAGTTCTCTGTATTCAAGAAGATGCTTCTTAAAATCTATCACTATTTGGTGGTCTCTGCTGATTTGGAATGATTGAGTAAATATCCAGCCTGTTGCTGTTTGAATTACAATTGGAAGTATAATGTGGCTACTAAGCATCACATACACTTTGAAATTGGGAATGAATGGCTGGCGGAGGAGTGTTATGAGTATCATATATGCGCAGTATCACACAGTGAAGGCATGATTAAGAGAGGCAGGACCAGCCCAGACTCTCAAAGGCATATGCCTGGGATAGAAGAAGAATCCTCTGGGCACTCATTTCGAATTACAGCCTGTAAGACGCTTGAGTCACCTCTGTGCTCAGGTAAGAAAAAAAGATGAATTAAAAAAAAAAAAAAAAAGATTTTAACAATCTACTTGCCTGATTTCCTACTTTAGCAAAAATTTCTACAGCAGGCACTGAAGAGGTAATTAAAGTCAAGATGTTCAGGAAATTAACTTCAATAGCATTAGAAGAGAAGACATAATGCTTTGGGGTATGTTAGTTTTACTACAACATATTTAAATATGATTTTTGAGGAAAGAATTGAAAAATTAAGTATAACAGTATACTGTTGTGCATCACCTTGGCATTATTAATGCCCTTACTTGAAATTGTAAATTATCTTTACATGCATATTAATAATCCATCAATCAACTGTAGGCATACATGCTCCAGACTGGACCTAGGTCTTAACTGAGTCATACTGAACATATGCATTTATAATGAGACATAATACTTTTCCTAAAGGAAAGATCTGGATGGCTTTCATTTCTTTTTTGTGGTAAAAAACATATAAAATTTACCATCTTCGCCACTTTTAAATGTACAGTTTAGTAGTGTTAATACTCATATTATTGTAGAACAGATCTTCAGAACTTTTTATCTTGAAAATTTGAAACTCTATTTCCATTAAACAACTCCCCTTTCCTACCCACCCCCAAGCCCCTGGAAGTCACCATTCCACTTTTAGTATCTATGAATTTGACTAAATAGCTCAAACAAGTGGAATCATATAATATTTGTCTTTTTGTGACTGGTTTATTTCATTTAGCATAAGTTCTCAAACTTCATCCACATGATAGCATGTGACAGCATATCCTTCCTTTTTAAGGCTGAATACTGTTTCATTATATGCATATACTACATTTTGTTTGTCTATTCATCTGTTGATGGACATTTGGGCTGCATCTACCCCCTACTTATTGTGACTAGTGCTGTTATTAAAATTCATGTGCAAATATCTTTTTGAGACCATGCTTTCAATTAATTTAGTTATACACCCAGAAGTGAAATTGCTGAATTGTATGATAGTTCTATTTTTAATTGTTTGACAGAGTTCCATAGTGATTGCACTATTTTACATTGTCATCAACAGTGCAAAAGTGTTCCAAAAATGTCTCCACATTCTCACCAACACTTGTCATTTCTGTTATTCTTTTAAGGTTTTTTTTTTTTTTTTTTTTTTTTTTTTTTTTTTTTTTTTGTAGAAGGCATCCTAATGGGTGTGAGATGATATGTCATTGTGACGATTAGTGATATTGAGCATCTTTTCACATGCTTATATCGTCTTTGGGCAAATGTCTGTTCAAGTCCTTTATCTGTTTTTTAATCAGGTTATTTGTTTTTGTTTGTTTATGTTTTGCTTTGTATTGAGCTATAGGAATTCTTTATATGTTCTGAGTATTAACCTTTTGTCAGATATATTATTTGGAAATATTTTCTTGCATTCTGCAGATTTCCTTTTCACTCTGTTGATTGTGTCCTTTGATACACAAAAGTTTGTAAGTTTAATGTAGTCCCATTTGTCTATTTTTGATTTTTTTTTCATGTGCTTCTGGTGTCGTATCCAAGGAATCATTGCCCAGTCCAATGTTATGAAGCATTCCCCCTGTTTTCTTCTAGGAATTTTATAGTTTTAGGTCTTACATTAAGGACTTTAATCCATTTTGAGTTATGTTGTGTGTGTTTTTTGTTTTGTTTTGTTTTTTGTATATGGTGTAAGATAAGAGCCCACCTTCACTGTTTTGCAAGTGGATATCTAGTTTTCCCAATACTATTTGTTGAAGGGACTGTCCTTTCCCCATTGAGTGGTCTCGGCACCCTTGTTGAATTTGACCGTATATGGAAGGGATTACTTCTGGGCTATCTATTCTATCCCACTGGTATATTTGTCTGTCTTTATGCCATTACCATACTGTTTTAATTACTGTAGGTTTGTAATAAATTTTGAAATCAAGAAGTATGAATCATCCAATTTTGTCTTCTTTCTCAAAATTGTTTTTGCTATTCAAGCTTCCTTAAAATTATGTATATTATACTATTTTGTCTTAGTCTTTCTTCAGTTCTTTCAAAGTTTGCTTCACATATTTATGAGCTCTGAGATTTGGCAAATAAAAATCCATAATTATGTCTTCTGGGTGAATTGACCCTTTTATCATTATATAATCTCCCTCTTTGTGTCTTTAGTAATTTTTAGAAATTTCTAAAAATTTTAACATTTTTAGAAATGTTAAAATCTATTTTTTATATTAGTATAGCTACTCCTGCTCTCCTTTGATTACCGTTTGCATGAAATATCTTTTTCCATCGCTTTCAGCCTGTGTATGTCTCCAGATATAAAGTGTCTCTTATAGATGGCATGTAGTTGGATCCTATTTTTAAATTCATTCAACCAATCTGTTTCTTTTCATTGCAGAGTTTAATCTATTTACATTTAAAATAGTTACTGATAGGAAAAAACTTATTGCATGTTATTGTTTTTTCTATATCTTATAGTTTTGTCCCTCTTTTCCTCTCTTCCTACCTTCTTTTGTGTTTCATTGATTTTTTGTAGTAATATGCTTTGATTCCCTTCTCAATTCCTTTCATGTATATTTTATATACACAAAATATATACATATATTTTGTGTATGTGTGTGTGTGTGCATGTGTGTGTGTGTGTGTGTGTGTTTACCATTGCAATTACATAAAGCATCTTAAAGATAACATTCTGTTTTATGAAGGCAGGTTCTCCCTTTGTCACCCAGGCTGGAGTGCAGTGGCATGATCATACCTCACTGTAACCTCCCATTCCTGGGCTCAAGAGATCCTCCTGCCTCAGCCTTGCAAGTAGCTATGACAACGGGCATGGGCCACCACATCTGGCTAATTTTTTAATTTTTTGTAGAGACAGGGTCTTGCTGTGTTGCCCAGGCTGATCTTGAACTCCTGGCCTCAAGTTATCCCCCTCCCTCGGCCTCCCAAAGTGGTGGGATTATAGGCATGAACCACCATGTCTGGCCTCTGTTTTAATATGATAACAGCTTAACTTTAATCACACACAAAATCTCCACTCCCTATACTTTGTTATTGATATAAAAATTTCATCTTTATATATTGTATACTCATTAACATAGATATATAATTTTATGATTTTTTATTTGAATTCTATGCACCAAAATTATTAGAGAACAGATTGCTATATTTGTCCATGTTTTTACCTTTACTAGGGAACCTTATTTTTTTGGTATGGCTTTATGTTTCTGCCTACCATATTTGCATTTCAACTCAAAGGACCTTTAGTATTTCTTATAGAGCATGAGGAGTATGGCTAGGGGTAATGAACTCAGTCAGCTTTTTTTTTTTTTTTTAAACTGGAAATGCCTTAATTTCTCCCGTTTTTGAAGGACAGTTTTGCTGTATATAGTGGGGTTTTTTGTGTGTTTGCTTGTTTTGTTTGTTTGTTTTGGGTATAGACAAGGTCTTGGTATGTTGACCAGGCTAGTCTTGAACACCTGGACTCAAGTGATCCTCCTGCCTTGGCCTCCAAATTCCTGGGATTGCAGGTGTGATCTGCCATACCTGACCTATAATGCCGTTGGTTGACTTTTTTTTTTTCCAGCAATTTCAGCATTTCAAATATGTCACCACACCCACTTCTGGCCTACAAAGTTTCTTCTGAGAAATTTGTTGATAATCTTATAGAAATTCCCTTGTATATGATGAATCCCTTTTCTTTTGCTGTTTTCAAGATTTTTCTCTTTGTCTTTGGTTTAGGTAGTAATTAAGTGTCTCCATATGGTACTCTTTGCATCTATCCTAATTGCAATTATTTGAGCTTCTTGAATCTGTATGTCTTATTCTTTCTCAGATATGGGAGGTTTTCTGCCATTATTTCTGTAAATAAATTCTCTGCCCCTTTTTCTCTCTGTTCTTCTTCTGAAACTTCCATAATTGGCCTGCTTGATAGTCCCCCATAAGAACCAAAAGTTCTTTTCACTTTTCTTCATATGGTTTTAGCTCCACTGACTCAATGATCTCAAATGACCCCTCTTCATTTTTGACAATTCTTTACTTTGCCTGATCAAGTCTGCTTTTGGACTCCTATTATACATTTCTCAGTTCAGTTCCAGAACTTCTGTTTGGACTTTTTTAATAGGTTCTATCTCTGTTGATATTCTCATTTTGTTCAAGTATTATTTTCCTAATTTTGTTTAATTGACTGTCTATATCTGCTTTCTGCTCATTGAGCATCCTTATGGTAGTTATTTTTTTCTTTATCAGAAAGCTCATAGACCTGTTTTTCTTTAGAGTCAGTTTCTAGAGTTTTAGTTTGCTCCTTTGATTTCACTGTATTTCCTGATTTCTTTACATGTCTTGTCATTTTTGTTGGGATTTGGACATTTGAAAAGATAACTAACAACCTCTCTTAGTCTTTGCATACTGACTTCATGCAGGAGAAGACTCTCACCAATCAGCCTGATTATAATCCCCCCCCCATTTATTTATTTATTTTACAATCTTTTGTAATTTCTTTCTCTCCCTGGCATCTTCCTGAAGAACTGGAGCTCTAATGTGCTTTCACCTCTTTTTACAAAGGCTTCCAAATGTAGCTTCTCAACTGGTCTCTAGAGTTCGCACAGAGGTATTCTCATCAGTATATTGTTGATAACTTTGTGTCTCCATGGAGGAAGGAAGGTCTGTAGCTTCCTAGCCTGCCATCTTGCTAATGTCTATCTACTTGCTTGTTTGCTTTTCAACAAATGTTTTTTAAGGTTCTATTACATTTTAGATACTTTATCTGTTAGGTACTCACAGATTCTCTGCTTTAATCTTTGCCACCACCAATAAAATATCTAAATCACTAATCTGATCATACCACTTCATTGTTTAAATATTTGCAGTGGCCTCTCCCTGTCTACAGTGTAAAGTTCAACCTCAAGCACATACTTCATCAGGCCTTCCAAGGCAAATCCCCCATTCACTTTTTCATCTTCATCTTCAAATTTCCTACTCAGCTTATATAATTTTTCACCAACAAATGTATTCCTTATTCTCCTATTAATCCATACTTTCATTCCACCATAACTTCACATATACTATTTGACCTATCGGGGTCATCTCTCCTTCTTTTCTTCTCATACCTATCTTACGATCTACTCAGGTTTTTGCTCCTAGGTGAACTAAAACTATTCCAGTTGGATTATATCATTGCTCCAAGGTATGATGTTGAAAAATACTCTACTATGGCATTTTCAGTTTGTATTTCACTTATTCATGTATGTGACTATTATTTATTTCCCTATCATCACTATTTAACATGCAACCCACTTAGTAGGTGCCAATAGTTTCCTACTGAATGGATAAATCAAATAATTTGCTTGAAAAATACTATTTAAGGTTTCCTCAGGGCTTCTTTTTTCCAATAAATACACAACTTTGATAAGTTTAAATAATTTGCTCATTTTAATTGAGAACTTATTACTCCACAGAAACTGCAAAGTTTCCTCTCAGAAAGAAAGAACATTTTCATCTGAGATACTTAAGTTTAATATTTTTAACACAAACAGGCATATGTCAAAAATTCATCTGAAGGTTTAGCTAATTCAATAGCTCAATACTTTCATGTTTTAATATTATCTTAAAATGGAAAAGAAAAAAAGGAAATGACAGTTTTATATTTACTAATGTTACTTAGAAACAAGAAAATGTTTATTTTTCCTTTTTCCTCATTTATATAAAAATATACTTTCCAGATTTAAATTTCTAAGAATCATCTCCATAGATTCTTTCTGATTTTTCAAAGGCAATTCATGTTCAGCCTTGTTTTGGGGAGCCAATGATTCCTTTTTGCTAACTCTGCCCAGTTATGTGCTCATGCTTTCACCTACCCAAAATTAAGCAATCTCAAATGTAAGCTCCACTATAGTAGCCACTTTGTTATGCCTAATGCTCTATCCTCAGTGTTCAGAAATGTCTAGCTAACAATTCAGAGTAGACACTTGATAAAAGTTCGAATGCATTCAATCTCTTGTTATTTGTTTTAATGTTCTTATTCTTATCTTCATATCCAAAGTCTGTGCTATTGGGCCTATCTTGCATTAGTCTGTGTATTAGTTTCAAATCCTTTCTTGTCTCTTCCAGCTTCTGGTGGCTGCCAGAATTTTCTAATTTGTGACTGCATCACTTCAATCTCTGCCTCTGTTGTCATATTACCTTCTCATTTTCTGTCTGTGTCAAATCTCTCTCTGCCTTTCTCTTATAAAGACACATATGATTATTTTTAGGGCCCATGTTGTTAATCCATTATAGTCTCCCAATCTCAAGATGTTTAACTTAATCACATATTTTGTCATATAAAGCAATATTCACAGTTTTCATGGATCAGGGAACATTTTTCAGCTTGCACTAATCTGTTTATATAGGACTTTGGCAAAGCCTTTAATTAAAACGTACTATACAATTAGATAAGTAAATATCTAATTTTGATGATGACGTGCACAAATAAAATAATCTTTTAGAACTTCAGTCTATGAGTTGGATATTTTATTTTTGTTTTTTAATCCCTAAAACAAGAGGTTTGTCTTGTTAATAACAAAATTTTCTACTTAGGAATATGAGTGAATAGAACATTCTGATGGGAATTCTAATGTCATGGTACCTTCTTTATGCTTCTAACATAAAATTAAGCACAAACTAATTTTATAATTATTTTATTTATTACAAATTAGTTTTAATTAATGGTGGTTAATGGGAATGTTACTCTTAACAACTGGTTATGTTACCAAAGATCTGATTTTCCTTTTACCCTGAAGAAGAATGATTTAAGTACAAAGACGCAGGTAAGAAACTGAGACATTCTCTATATGGTTAATATTTTGGCTGCGTAATGTGCAAGTGGCTGTCTTTGGAGATATTTCAGAAAGTAATGCATATGTATGGACAAGCAAAGGGTGGAGAATCCATACATGTGGATTTGGCGAGCAGAAAATAATTCAAACTTCGAAGTCTTGGGAATAACTGTTTTTAAAAAGAGAATGTTTGGAGAAGTAGGTGGACAGGAGCAGGTACAGAGAGAAAATAAAACTTCCTGATGCTCCAGTGTATGTGAACAATCCGGAGCAGTTCCCACATACTGTTATGTGAATTAGTATTGATACTCAGACCCTTCCAGGTCTACAATGAAATCACAAATTGTCCATGAGAAAAATAAGTATAAATTCATATATACTCCACAAAGATTCTATCTTCAAAGAAGTAAATAAATGTCTTCAAAGAGCTAAAGTTTAAAGTAAATCTTCTCTACTGAGAGTAAACGCTTCCTAATTTTTGATAGTTAATGATATTTCTTTTATGATACAATGTTGACAGCATTTACCACTGGGCTATAAATGGGATGTTCATATACCTTCTAAATGTGTTTAAGTGCATGGGAAATATAAACAATGACCCCACTGTTGTATTAATACTAGACACTGTTAGGTGTGATCACATGACATTCATTTCCCCCTTTCCTAAGAACACCATGATCTCCTTTTAATGAATATATTTCACTTTGTATACTCTTGACAGGATGATAAATTCAGATACCTGCTTCCAATTCCAAGAGTCTTTGGTAGAAGATCTATTTGGTTCCCATCCTGGTACAACTATGGAACAGATGCATGGCAATTGGAGATGTATTTTTTTATGGAAGCACCCTGACTGGGTGCTTGCTGCTGTGGTTTCTGTTTTTGGCTCCCTGGAATCACTCCCATCTATGCCCTAAGTCCAGTTATTTTTGCAGTATATAATTTCTTACTTAATTTATCCAGAGTTTTCTTTTTCTTTAATTGCTGGCATACCAGAAAATAGCTGATATATTTACCAAACACCTATACAATCTTGAAGAAATTGCATCCTTTCTGGGGTTAATAATAGTATCTGCCTCAGAGGATCAAGAAAATTAAATGAATTATGTTACATGCAAAGTGCTTAGCACGTAGTTAGCTATTTTACTATTATTATTATTGTTATTGCCGTATAAGGAGCACAATCACAAGCCACAAAAGACATTACAAAACATGAAAGCCTGCCCTATGGCTATCAGATATTCTTATAAAAGCCAAGAGAGTGAAAGGATAAAAGCTTTGGGCTTTACCCTCATATATCCAACAACCATCTTCAAAATCAATTTCTGAGCATAAAGCATGACCTTGGTTTGGAAATAAATTGAATTAATTTGCAGTACCTGCTTGTAAGCCTTGCTTTCTAATGTCGACTCTCACTCACCAATTATCTTCAGTGATTTAGCTTTTTTTTCAAAACTCCACAGAATTCATTCAAATAAAATTCTCCAGGACATCAAAATTGTTCAGCTGTAATGGTCTTCCTTGACAGTGAGTTCTACTAACGAAGTTCCTTCTCAAACTGCATTGATTTCAGAGAAATAATATCTTATTTATCTTTCTCAATTCAGTAACTAGCCCAAGCAGAACCAGAGAAAGCAGAGTAAGTGATGGATGGTTGAATATGACATAATTTATTAATAACCTAATTAAGCAATCAATAAATCAATCAATCTGATGATCTCTTGTCCCTGGGTAATAAATTACCAAGTGAAAGCAAAAAAAAAATGTGAACTCAACCCAAAAAAGCAACAAAATATTATTTTGCACACTTTATGCTTTTTTCCCCTTTAATCTCATGCTCCTTTTCATGTGGCATTTGATTCCACTGGGCAAGTTGAATATGCGGATTTTTTTTTTCCTATAGAAGTAATTAGGGTGTTCAGATAGTGAAGAGCACATACTGATTAAAAGCTTCTGCTTTCAGTTATAAAGGGCCAACCTTAAATCTCTTCTTCTTCTCCTCCCTATGGTGCAAGCTGCACATAATTGGGAATATTCCTTACAGGAACCAGAGAAAGAACTTGTGCAGGATTTTTACTACACAGAGACCACTGAACCTGGCTCATCTAGCACCTTTATGGCTCATCTACATGGAAGAGAAGCCACATGGGCATTCACGGTGCTCAAATATCACACTTGTTCCCAGAGCACAACTGCGACTGCTCAAGATAGTAGTTATTTTTGCCTGGCAGCCTAAGTGTGATGCCTATAAATACAGAGAGAAATAGTTTTGGATTACTATTTGACCTTGCAAAATGTCTTCAGCTTTTCCCTGAAAAGAGACGTTTTTATTACACACAGAGATCAATAGCTTATATTCGCAAACAATCTGGTTATTACGGCACAAAATCAAATTATGTTTGCTGCATGTTTCCTTGAAAACTGAAAAGTTTGGGGAAGGGAAGAAGAGAAGAAGTCAGCCATATAAGAAATAAGAAAGAAAAGAAAGAAAGGGGAAAAAAACTATATCACTGTCCATGTCATGGTTTTGTTACTGCTTTTGGCTCCATGTCTATATGGCTTTGACTTAAGAACACAGGATAAAATCCATCTGGCTATTTTACCAGTGATCAGCTAGCACAGCCTTTTTATCAGGTCTAAGCATGGTGAATGTCAGCAAGATGGAAGTCTTAGTCTTTTATACCTACTCTCAGAAATGATAGCCTTCTTGTCTGGCATACTCTCTTTGTTAGAAACAACTCATTATGTTCAGCCCACACTCAAGGATAGTGGATTACACAAAGGCATTTTTATCACCTGACTACTTGTTTCTCTCAAAATTCATATGTTAAAATCCTAACTCCAAAGGTGATGGTATTAGAAGGTGGGGACTTGGGGAAGTAATTAGGTCATGAGGGCTCCATCCTCATGAATAGGATTGATTAGTGCCCTTAAAAAAAGTCCCTGGAGAGCTAGCTGGCCCCTTCCAACATGTGAGGACATCATGAGAAGGTGTCATCTAGGAATCAGAGAGCAAGCCCTCACAAATACCAAATGGATCAGTGCCTTAATTTTGAACTTCTTACTCTCCAGAGCTGTGAGAAATAAACTTCTGTTGCTTGTAAGTTATTCCGTTTTTGGTATTTTGTTAGAGCAGTACAAATGGACTAAGACAGGTGTAAATACCAAGAGGCAGAGACGCTTGAGAGCTGTGTAAGATATTATCTACCATGCTATCAAATTTTGGAAACTCTGTTTCCTTTTGTGTCCAAGACACTATATTTTCCTGATTGTTCTATCTAGTGACTCCTTAGTCATCATCTTGAATATCCTTTTCTGACCATCATTTAAATTATTTTACTTGTCCTTCTTCACTCTATCTCTTCAACTACATCTGGATGATCACCTCTTACAGTTCCAATTACCTTCTCTATGGTGATAAATCCCAAATATAATCTCTAACCCAAATATCTTAACTGAGCTCCAGATACTGTATATACAATTGACCAATTGAATCTGATAGTCTGTTCAATGTACCGCCCACAGCCACCTCCATCCCATCGTATCCCAAAGTGGGATTACCACCTTCATGCTCTTCCTCCAATATTTTCTCTCCCGAATCATCAAAGTTGGAAACTGAGAGTCCTCTTAGATCCCTTGCTCACTCCACACTGCCAGAGCATCATGGAGTCCTTTGATTTCAACTCCAAACATATCTGTCTAATTTATCACTGCTTGTTCTTAGACTTCTCATTTCCTCTCCTAGCTCACATTTTTCTCAAAAGAACTATTACAAGATCTTTGGCACTCAAAATTTTAGCAGATATATATTAACAGTGGGATTGCCTGCATACTTTGTGGGGTTCCATGCAAAATGAAAACGAGGGACCCTTGTTCAAAAATTGGCAAAAAAGTCTTGTGAAAGGTACTAAATATATAAAATGTCTTTTCTTTCACAGTCTCTCTCTTGTCTTCTCTTCTCTCTCTCTTCCTGGTGATTTTAGGTTTTTGTTTTTATTTTTAATTTTTCATTTAATGTCACACTCCATCCAGCATGGGGATGTTCACAGAGTGAGTGAAGAACCTCACAGGCCCCCAGGTCAAGCCCCATGATTCTGCATGTAGCACGTGTGCAGCTCACCAGTATCTGGGTCCCCTAACATCTGCCAGACCTATGTGCCATAGCCTGATGGAGTCAGGAAAGTCAATCCCCCTTCCCATGGTAGACCTGGCCCCCAACACATAGCAAACCAGTTGTCCCCAAAGGATCACAATCCCTGTGCTGAGATGTTTTGATACTGGGATCAAGGGTATGTAACAGACTCACTCCCACCCAGTCACATCCAGAATGAGCCATATAGCTCATGATAAAATATTCTTAGTAGAATCCAAATTTTCCCTCTAGATAAAGTATAACACAATCACTAATTATATATATTTTGAGGTCACAGAGTTTTGGCTCTGCCATCCACCAGCTTTCTGATATTGGAAAAATATTTTAAATTCTCTGAGCCTTCGTTTTCACACAAGGCTGTAAAATGAAATAACAAAAGTACCTTCTTTATAGGATTTTTCATAAGGACTAAGTGAAACTATCATGTAAATTGCTTACCTAATGTTATCTCTAATTGATATAAAATAATCTTCCTTATATTTATTGCTTTCTTCTATGAATTATAAATTATCTCATTAATATTTGCATTATTGATTTATTTTTAATAGCATTTTCCTGTTACGATTTTGTCCATTTCTTTATTTTTATCTTTTTTTTTTGTATAATTTTTTTGTAGTGTGTCCTGAGAAGAGAGCATGCAGTTAAATTTTTAAAAAACCCAGTGGGGAGTTGAGTGGGAAAATTTAATCTAAGTAAATTTATTGGGGTTAGTGATATACTAACTATGACCATACATTTTTGCTATTACTAATAACTTTTTGGCCTTTTGGCTAGATCAGGTGCAGTACATTTTTGCTATTACTTTTCCTTTTCCCATTTCAGAGTTTTGCTGGATTAAAAAACTTTTTTATTAATTTCTTTTACTACTTAGGAGTTTGGAAACAATACATTCTTTGCCATTCTTCTCTTGGCTTCCCTTAGAATTAAAACAAACAAAACAAAAAATTCTATTAACTAACATGTTTTTCCACCTACTCCCATCCCTGAATCAAAGCAAAACCCTTAGTCCATTTTCACTTACTATCTCCACCTTTTTCTTCCATGTTTCTTAAAATTTGAGTACCACTATTCTCTTGTGTCATTTCCTTCTCTTTTTGGAAATCATGTTTTGTTCTTTTGGAGTGCATCCTCCATTTTTTTCCAGATAAATTTTTGAGTCATTACATATTGGAAAAGTGCATTCATTTTTCTAATTTGAGTGTTAATTTATCTAGATGACATCCTCATTTGCCCTCCTGTCTTTGCACATAATGCTCTGTTTACTCCCATTCTGTGTTGCAAGTAAGAAATCCAGGCTTCTGAGTCTCATTCCATGGTAGGTAAAATGTTTTTGCTTTAATTTTCTTTAAAAAACTTTAAAGATTTTATTTTCATAATAAATAAGGTTCAAAAATTTTCAGCAGAATAAGTTTAGGTGTGTCTGTTTCACTTTTCTTGCTCAGCCCCTGGTAGACCCATTAAGTCTGAAGACTCAAGTCTTCACCAAGAAACTAGGTTGTCATGCATCAATTGAGTATGTTGAAGAAGTAAGATTCTTCCCCAAAGATAGTAGTAGGTGTCTAGTTAGCAGTAATTAAACCTCCACAGCCTTGCCCACCTTTTATCCCTTAACAAATCCTTCATAATCATTCATTGCTCTTCAGGTGCAGGCAAGCATATTATGCCATGAAGCCAATAGGAGTATTATTATTTGTGGCTATTAATTTCTATAAAATTGTTTCTTTTCTGGGTAAGATAAGGATTCTCTCACTCAAACCCCTTTTTGTGTAAGACATTACTCAGAAACTCATCAGTGAACATCCAGTGGCATACTACTCATTAATTAATTTGATACAATTTATCAAGTCCTCATTTTGTACAAGCTTCTAATTGGGCAAGAATTTTGTGAATGGACACGCTGAACCCAAATAGTATCAGGAAGTAAAAACCACTTTAAGACCTTGCCACTGAAACCTCGTGGGATATTTTGTTTCTCTCTTGTCCTACAGATACTAAATCATCACCTGACCTGATTGTTTTGCTTGGTTTTTATTTTTCCAATTGGTTATACCCTCATTGATCTGGTTCTCATTATAAGAACACCTCTATCCACTTCTGTTTCTTATTTTTTGTGTGTTTACTGCTCCTTGGGAGATTTCTGACTGCCTGAGTCATTGGCTCTGGCTGCATAAATCGGTGAGCTGAAGCTGCAGATTTGGAGCTGTCCCAGCCCCACTCTCAGGGTTATAAATGATGCTGTCTAGCTGGAGGACACTGCATTAATGGACATTATAGATAGGCCTGCTCTATTTCAGAGCCATGATTTTCAAGCCAATCACTTGTAACTGAGACAAGGGGAGATGCAGAAGGCTGTGGTAGAGGCAAAGATGTCACCCCTTTTTCAGAAGAAAAATAAATTTAAAATAATACATAAGGTAACTAGATATCTAGGAACTGAAGAGAGTCAAAGCATGCTGGTGAAAAATAAGTCCAACAAACTAATAATCTATTAAGCCTCAAAGTCTCATTTTAATCTATGTAATAAGTTTAACAAAAAAAAAAACCCTCTTATTTTTCAATCTAAGCCAAATTCTTTTTTTTTTTTTTAATTTTTTTCTTTCTTTTCCTTTTTTTTGTTTTTGTTTTTGTTTTAGAGACAGGGTTTGCTCTGGTGTCCAGGCTATGGCACAATCATAGCTGACTGCAACCTCCTGGGCTTCAAGTGATCCTCCTGCCTCAGCTTCCCGAGTAGCTGAAACTAAAGGTGCATGCCACCACACTCAGATAATTTTTAAAAATTTTTGTAAACACAGGGTTTTGCTTTGTTGCCTAGGCTGGTCTCGAACTTTTGGGCTCGAGAGATCCTTCCACCTCGGCTTTGCAAAGTGCTGGGAGTTCAGGCGTGAGCCACCACATCTGGCCAGATTCTTTCTCCTTTAAAGGACTAAAATGGAAATGCACTGCGTTTGATAAGGTTAAAGTACATTTCGAAGTTAAAGGGAAGCAGGGGAAAGCTCTCTTGGAGCAAAGATGGAAAAGAGATGATATAGATGGTTAATTCTGATTCAACATGAGTCAGGGAAGGTGGTGTTAGAGATAGCTATTAGAAGGAAATGAAGAGCCATATGGAAGCGACTTGCTAGGTTAATGTCTTTAATGTACCTAACTTTATTATTTTACTCACTCTAGTTTCTTCAAGGTAAAATTAAGAGGATAAAAATACATCTCAAGGAAATGTGTAATACCTGTATTGGGAACCGAGGTAGGAAAATGAAATGAAATAGGTGGAGATTTGGAGCTTAAGACATCAGGGTCTGTCCAGAGGTTAAATTACTGTGTGAGCGTAAGCATGTTATTTAACCTTTCTGGACTGGATATTCCTCATATGAAAATGAATGTGACAATAGTTATCATACATTGTTGAAAGATTAACACAGTGATGTGTTTTAGTACCAAGCACAGTACCTGACACACTGTAGGTTATGAATAAATATTTGTTTTTTCTTTCATTCCATCCTTCCTTTCTGATCAGTTCCCGTCAGTCCTGCCTGCCATCATCTTCCTTTTAAAAATATGTTTCATGCAGGACGTTATTGTTTTGTTTCATTTCTAGTCAAGTGTTTATAGTGAGCACTTGAGATTCATAGTATCTGTCTTTGAAATTCTTAGTTTCCCCTTGAATGTCAAGACAGTTCAGTAAATCACAGTACAAGTCAGGTCTTACATACCAGTGCAACATTCATTAATTCATTCATTACACTGTGTGGAGGAAAATAGTGAGCCATTTTTACACTGACAATTTCTAAGGCACCACTGCTAAGACTGAAATAATTTGAGAAAGCAGATCCTTTGAAGCTAATGGCATTCAGTCATGTTCTCAATTTAGAGACCTTCTACTAAGTATCAATTACAACTCACACTTCAGAGAGGATAGCAAATCAACCAGATTTCAGATCATTTGATATAAGAGAAAAAAAATGACTAGGAAGCTTTACATAATTGTCACTTTCACTGTTTTAAGTCAAGAAGGATAAAGATAGAGGATCAGAAACCAAAATCTAACTTAATCATCGAAGTTCCTCCGGGCTAAAGAACTGGAGGGTTGTTGTTAAAATCCTTAAAGAAGGGGCAATAAAATTTCAAGGTTAAGCTTCTCAGGCAACAGACATTTAAACATTAAGAACATCAGGGCATGATCAGTTCCCCAAAGGGCTTACAAGGGTTCCCTAAATTAGTCTCACTTCTAATTTCTTCATGGTGTCTTGGGAGTGGAATGTGATTATCTATGAAGTGATGAAGCCTCCTTATACAAAGCAGAGGTGCCTCGGCCCTACTCAGGTCCTTATCAGGGAATTAAGGTCAATAAGCCACACCAGCATTTCATTGAGGCAATGCAATGTTTAACAGATAGTGGGAACCATTTGAATTAATTGTTCCTCTCTCAACCCCTGGATGTCAAATCTGATAAGTAGAGTAACCCTCTGTGCTAGGACTTGGACTAAGTTTTTTTTCTGCAGGACTAACATTAAGGCAAAAGCATTTAATTTATGAATGCATTTTCTGGGGCAAAATCATCTAGTGGCACTACAGGAGAAGCAGACACAGATTACTTCTGTAAGTTGCTGAATGATTACATGGTCAGATGACATCTGCCAAAGATCACTAACATCCAACCATGACACCAAGAACAAGTGACTTAAGTGTGGGTGAGACTCCATTGGCTCTTTATAGGCTTTTTGGCTTCAGATGCAACATGCAACCCACCCGCAAACAGACTTTAACATTTCCCATGTGTTCTCATTGAAGCCTCAAAGGGTAACTTCATCTTGACACATACTGGAAGTATAGTGATACTGACCAGATGTTCCATAAATAGTATTTATGGAAGTCATATATCTCCATGATGATCATACAATGCAACATATAGCATAGCTACAATTAAGAAGATGTATGACAGGTGCATTGTTTTATGAGGTGTCATCTGGATCCTGAGCAGGAAATTCATAACCCCATAGTGTTTAGATGTTCACTTTTTAAAACATGGGCTTGAGGAGTGGAGCAAGATGGCTGACTAGAGACATTGCTTGCTGGACCTTCCCAGAGGGAAGGAAGGGTTTCAGATAAAGGAGAGGGGAGAAAGGACACAGCTCAAGTGTAGACCAGAGGAAGAAGTACAGAGCCTGCCAGGGACCTCATGGAGGAAAAATGCAAAGCAGAGAAGGAAGATAAAAAGGGGGGAAAAAAAAAAGATATCAGCAAGCCTCAAACCCAGAGAGGCTAGGAGCCCAGTGAAGGGGTAAGGGGAATCCCTTCCTCCTTCCCACACTTCTTTAGCGATCAGCAGGCTACCGAGTTACATGTAAGCTTTTCCACCCCCACGAGCCCAAGCACTGCAGCAAGCACAGAACTGTGGGGAGAACTTGTGTGATCCCAGAGCTTGGACATTCCATGCAGGGTTCCCCTCCAAGGAGAGTGGCCCGAGAGGCTGGAAGCCAGCTTTCTTCCATTCGGACTCTTATCCTCCCCCGCCCCTCCCCCTCACCCACTGGACCAGCAGAGCAGTTTGAGCCAAGAATTTGGCAAGGAACTGCCTATCCCCAGCTGGTGCATCCTCCACTTTGAGGTTTCCACAAAGAGTGGGGCCCATACCTTTCCCCTTGAGGATCTGCAGTGGACCCCAGGGTGCCCAATCTGGGAGCTCCCTGACCACTGGCATTTTCCAGAGATGCACACCTGCAGGTCAGACACGCAGGCCAGATCCTATGCCCCCAGAAGTCAAATGGGTTGATAGGGGACACGGGGGAGATTGGGGAGCTGGACTTGGGAGGCAAGGGAGTCCATGTGGGTGGAACAGATGGGAGAATACAGTGGGGGTCTGAGATGCAGCAATCTGGGGAAGCGCTCATACTACCCACAGGAAAGCTATGCTGTCAGACTAGGGCAGGTCCTCTAGGGAAGATCCCAGCCCGCAGCACCACAGCAACTGAGTGTGGCACATTCTGGATCCCCTTTGCTACTGGACATTGGAAGGCAAGGGTAACACAAGCCAATAGGGGAATTGTGGCCCCTTCCTTATAAACAGCCTTCTCAGTTTGGAGAGCCTGCCTTGACCCTTTTCCCAGCACCTTTCCCTGGAGGCCAGGAAAATGACCTTGGAGCTCTGCCGAGGCTCAAAACCACACTATTGGACTAGGGTGGGTCCCCCAGCAGGGAAGATCCCAGTCAGCGGTGCCACAGCAATGGGATGCAGCACATTCAGGTGACCCTTTGCAATCAGACACCAGAGGGCAAGGGTAATGCAAGAGGGGCGGAGCTTACTCCCCAGGACCAGTCTGGGAATTATGAGCCCTTCCTCAGGAGCAGTCACCCTAGTTTGGAGAGCCTACTTGGACCCTCCTCCCAGCAGCTCCCCTCAGTAGCTAGGAAAATGAGCTTTGAACCCTGCGGAGGCTTTGCTAAGCCTTCCAGGCTTGCCCAACATAACCATGCCCAGCCTTGCTCCTCCACCCATCTCTGCTGTGGTAGAGAACGGGCAACCCTTTGGGAGCTATAGGGCCCCTTCCAAAGCCTGGGGCATTCAAGTGTTCCTCCTGAGGGACTAGAGCTTATTACAGGCACTAAAGAACATCTCTGCAGTTGACTCTTTCCTGTCAACATCAACCGCTGACAGAGAGAACAACTCTATAGCTCATCACAGCATCTACCAATTCAATCAAACAGAGCATGGCTGATTATTACAAGCATCACCACCATCTCGTAGAGTAAGCTGGGGGTCCCAATATAATTCACGCTTCTAGGAAGAGGTGAAGATAGCAGGATAGAAGCAACCCAAGGGGACACTGCTTTTTAGGAGAGAAACAAAAGTTGTAGGTGGCCCGATCTGCAAAGTGTCTCCCTATTGCATTGCAGACCTCTGGGCTTATCAGGGAGCTACTCAGAGTCTATGCAGAGACATTCCACTGGAGAGCAGGTGCAACAGAGATCTGGAGGCTGCCTATCCCAGGTTTCTGCAACCAATGTCATCCTGATCACTCTGGCGCATAAAGCCAAGTCTGCACAGGATTCAGCCTTCCAGCAGTAGCCTTGCCTTGGCATCATCCCTGCCAGGCAGGGGAGGGAACAGATGCTTCCCTGTGTCATGCCCTGTGATTGGGGGCTGAGCAGGCCTCCTCCCCAGTGTGGAAGCTGAACAGAGGAGGAGCCCCAGATGCCACAGGCACCACTTGGGAAGCCTGAGGCAACTGCCTCAGTGAGTCCTAGGTGTAGGAGGAGAACCTTGGCCAACTAGCAGCTGTGGCCCACCTACAAGGACCCTGGGACACTGAGACAAATTCCTGCCTGTGTGACTGGGCATCAGCAGTCCCCATACTGGTGGAACAGTCCTCCACATGAATGGTTCTGCCCCCAAAGTCTCCAGAGCTAGCTCTGAAGCTCTCACTGTGCCTGAGTCTGAGGCTCTGCTCCTGCAGCTCCAGAGCCCCTGCAGGGCCTGGGAATCTATCCCTGAGACTCCAGAGTTGTGCCTAGATCCCAAGACCCCACCACTGAGTCCCCACCACTATTGTTGGACCAACAGAACCTCCCTGAGGTCCAACACCTCACTCACAACCCCCTAGCCCAGAGCAGCTATCACTCCTGGACTGGGTTAAGAGAGTCCCCAGCAAAGGAGAACAGGGGCCCTGCAATCCTATTAACCCAGAGCCAAGAGAATAGGAGCCAGATGCCCCAGCAACATGAAAAAACAAAATAGTTCGATACCCCAAGGGAATAAAATGGAGCTACAGTAGTAGACTCCATCCACAAGGAAATTGCCAAAATGACAGACATGGAAGTCACAATATGGATGGCAAATAAGATGAATGGAATTAAATAGAAAGTTGAAAACCAAGAAGCAGCAGCCAAAATGTTATTTCAGGAAATCAATGAAAAAAAATGAAAAAGTCACTAGAGAGGTAGACAACATATGAAAGGATACAATAGAACTTAAAGAAATGAAAGAGTAATTTAGGGAATTTCAAAACACAGCAGAAAGCTTCAACAACAGGCTAAACCAAGAAGAGGAATGAATCTCAGAGCTTGAAGACAATGTTCTCGAGATAACACAGTCATTCAAAGAGGCAGAAAAGAATATTAAAAAGTCTCAGCAATCACTGAGAGAGATATGGGACTATGTGAAGTGAACTAACATTCAAATTATAGATATCCCTGAGGGAGAAGAAGCAAGAGCTAAAAGCATGGAAAACCTATTTGAGGAAATTATTGAGGAAAACGTCCCTGGTATCACCAGAAATTCAGACGTACAGATACAAGATGGACATCGAACACCAGGAAGATTCATGGCAAATAGGTCATCTCCAAGACACATAGTAATCAACCTGGCCAAAGTCAAAATGAAGAAGAAATTCTGCAAGCAGAATATTCTGATGACATGATCTTTTATCTAGAAAAACCAGAGATTCCACCAAGAATCTCCTGGAATTGATAAATAAATTCCAAAAATTCTCAGGTTACAAAATTGAGGTACATAAATCAGCAGCATATCTATATACTAATAACAGTCAAGCCAAGAGCCAAATCAAAGACTCAATACTATTCACAATAGCTCCAAAGAAAACAAAATATATAGGAATATACTTAACTAAAGAAGTGAAAGATCTCTACAAGGAGAACTATGAAACCCTGAGGAAAGCTATCACAAAGGATACAAACAAATGGAAAAACATATCGTGCTCATGGATAGGTAGAATAAACATTGTTAAAATGTCCACACTACCCAAAGCGATTTACAAATTCAATGCAATCCTCATTGAATTACCAATGTTGTGCTTCACAGATCTAGAAAAATTAATTCTATACTTCATTTGGAACCAGGAAAGAGCCCAAATAGTCAAAGCAATCTTAAGCAAAAAGAACAAATGTGGAGGTATTGCATTACCAGACTTTAAACTATACTACAAGGCTACAGTAAGCAAAACAGCATGGTATTGGCACAAAAAATAGAGACATAGAACAATGGAACAAAACAGACAACCCAGTTATAAAACCATTTGCCTACAACTAACTGATCTTTGACAAAGCTGACAACGATGTACACTTGGATAAAGAAGCCCTATTCAATAAATGGTGCTAGGAAAATTGGATAGCCACATGCAGAAGAATGGAACAGGATCCCTACCTTTCACCACTCACAAAAATTAATTCAAGATAGATAAAATGACTTGAATATAATGCATGAAACCATAAGAATTCTAGAGTAAAATGTAAGAAAATCTCTTCTAGATATGGGACTAGGCAAATAATTTGTGACTAAGACCCCAGTGACAATCTTGGCAACAATAAAAATTAATGAATGGGAGTTGATTAAACTAAAAAGCTTCTGCACATCTAAGGAAACAATCAACAGAGCAAATAGGCAACTACAGATGGGAGAAAATATTCACAAGCTGTATATCTGATAAAGGGCAAATATCTAGAACCTATAAAGAACTCAATCAAATCTGCATGAAAAAAACCAAACAACCTTATTAAAAAGTGGGCAAAAGACATGAACAGAAGCTTCTCAAAAGAAGAAAGACAAATGGTCAATAAACATGAAAAAATACTCAATGTCACTAATCATCAGGAAATGCAAATTAAAACCAAAATGAGATATCAACTTACCCCAGTTAGAATAGCTTTTATCTAAAAGTCCAAAAACAGTAGACGGTGGTGTGCAGGCAGAAAGGAATGCTTATACACTGTTGGTGGAACTGCAAATTAGTACAACCTCTATGGAAAATAGTATGGAGATTCCCCAAAAAACTAAAAGTAGACCTACCATTTGACCCAGCAATCCCACTATTGGGTATCTACCCATGAAGGAAAAGAAGACTTTTCATCAAAAACATTGTTGCACTCAAATGTTTATTGCAGCACAATTCACAATTGCAAAGATGTGGAATCAACCCAATTGCCCATAAATATATGAGTGGATTAATAAAATGTGGTACATGTATATCATGGAGTACTACTCAGCCATAAAAAATGAATTTAATGCCTTTTGCAACAATCCGGATGGAACTAGAAATCATTATCCTAAGTGAACTATCTCAAGAATGGAAAAACAAACACGACATGTACTCACTATTAAATTGGAACTAACTGATGAGCACACATGTGCACAGAGGGAAGTCAAACTCAGTGAAAATCAAACAGGGGTGTAGGGGTAGAAGGAGAGGGGCAGACCTACCTAATGGGTACAATGAACACTATT
>RJWJ010010743.1:0-46207 GCA_004363605.1 Indri indri | reverse complement strand
AAATTTTGAAAATGTTCTAATAAAAATTGAAGGCAAATGAAGTAACATCCAAGGAAAAATGTTGTCCCTGGATTAAAAGTACCTTGTTTACACCAGCTCATTCTGGATGCACAGCTGGTTGCCCTGCAAAAGCCACTGTAACTCTGTAATGGCCTTCCTTGTAGGCTGTGCAGCCTGTCTGCTTTGCATCCCCTGTGGTGCCTTAGCCCCTTTTTACTGTTTCTGTGTTTATCCCAAGGAAAAGTAAAAGAGGAGACAAATATACTACTTTTTTTTTTTTTTGAGGGCACTTGTGCAGTGTGAAGCAACATATCTGCACTGCCTAGTGATTCAATTGGGAACTATAAGACTATACTACATGCCATAGCTTCGGCCTAACTTTTATGGCTCAATAAATTTGGGGTTTGTTAATGGATCTGCTATAAAAGATTAAAATTCACTTATAAATATTGATTCACAGTCTATTATAGTAGGATTATCTACAGATTAAAAATGAAAACTATGTTAAAACAACATTAAAGCATTAGATTCAGATCTCTGCCTGGCACAAATCATCTTCAGGCTGGAGAGCAAAAGGAAGGAACAGAGAAGCTATTATTTTGCTTGAGAGAGAAGAAGAGTAAATCTTCTTAATATCATGGTCCAATATACATCCAGTTAAAGAGTCCTCCAATGAATGTTTCTTCCTGTCTGATCAGCTTTAGACTTTTGCCATTGAAGAGAAACAAGTATCATTTGGACCAGAGTATTTCACTGACAATGTAATGGTAATAACCAAAGACAATGTCTCGTATTTTGGGGTTCATGCTGCCTACCATTGACCATTTAACCGACGTTGTTTACAGAAATTCACTGCATTGATCTGTCAGTGCCATGCACATGGTCACAGACATTGAGCGTCACAGAGCTCAGTCACCATTCACTGAGCTTGTCTCACTCTTACGTTTTATGATTAGTAAAAATATGTCAATCTTGTGTTTATTGATTAAAAGCCAAGCTGTGGGCAACAATGTCTGGCATTTGTAAAAAAATGTATATTTTCCAAAGAGAGTTTGAATATGCTGTCCAGATGAGCCTCACGATGTTTCCACCAGGTGGGTGTGGTTGATTTTAGTGCCGGATATAGATGAAGACTTGGAGCAGAGCGGAGAGGGTGGCGTGGGTCACCTCATCATTACTTGCCCCTACTGACCTGACCCATCCTTTCCACTCCTCAGGCCCTGCTCCACCCAGACCCTCCCAGTCCACTCTCATTTTTTCAAATGCACATTCAGGAGTCTGTTTTTTCTTAGAAAACTTAAAGGAAATTTTTTCTCTAAAATCTAAAACTTTATCAGAGAATTTCATGTGATTCATGACAGGTTAGTATTATCCTAGTGACAACTGGTTTCATCTGATGGACATGACCACATAACTCTAGGTCACTCAAGAAAAGTTGTTTGTGTTTTTTGCATGTGTGTACTTTAAATCTAGGCTTTTAAATTCCTATTCATTAAACCAATCATACAGAATCTCGTGTGTGTGCTGTGTGTGTGTGTGTGTGTGCACATGTGTGTTTATGAACAAGCATGGGAATAGCAATGCAGCATTATCTGTTCTCTTATATAATTTTGTTTTAGGTAATTTTAGTTATTCAGCTAATATGTAAATATGTTGTTTTTTTTAAAACAATAAATTTTAAAAAGCTAAACATAAGGCAAAAGTTTCCTTTAACCAATAAACCCAATTTTGGTCCTCCACAGACATATGAATTACTGCTATGTCTCTCTACATATATGTTTATGTGTATTCTGTACTCGTTTGTTTTATAATAAAGACATTATATTTGGGTTATCATTCTGATATTTTTGTTGGATTTTCATTCAAAAATATATCTTGATAATCTATAAATCTATCAATTTATTTCTCTATTGATCTTATCATATGTCATAATATGAATGCACCATATTTTTAAGTCATGTCATTGCTAAGTTAACATTTGTATTATTAGCAGCCTTTCCCTGCTGTTTTAAAAAGTGCTAGGGTGAACATCCTCCTACATGATTCACTTTGCACACATTCGTGTTTTTCAGAGGCCAAACCTGAGAAGTGCTGGTGCTAGATCATAGAATATGCAGATTTTTAATTTAAATAGGTATTGCTCAGTGGATTTCCTTTTAATGATTGTACCAAATTACACTTCCACCAGTTGGATACATACTATTAATATATCCCACTAGTTGCCAATATGTGATTCTAAACAGACCTTCTGATTAAGCACTTAAGAATAGTTGAAATAACAAATGTACAAGTCATAATCACTAAAAACCTGCTATTATGTTTAGTTACTAAGATTGCATTGAAGGTGCAACAGCAACCTGGAGACTCAGATGGGAGGAGCAGGGAGGAGATACTTTAAACACCCTGGAATGCGACCCTGAGCTGAGGGTATTTATCTGGTACAAGAAACTTAAGAAAAAAGACATACAGCTGTCCCCAGATGTTTGAAAGTCTCATGCAGCAGGGCTCCCAGAGTCTAAACACAGGGCCAAAGTACCAAACAGGGAAACACAGAGGTATATTAATATGAAGCCAGTGAAGTTTCACATGTGAGGGCCTTTCACTTGCATGGGCCAACACGTGGGAACATTCCATGCGATTGTGCACATGATCATATCCTTTTGTAATATTCTCAAAGTAAGGTATCTTTATCTCAATAGTTTAAGACCACTTTCTTTTTCCACTCTAACTCTTCTTGTGTCAAATTAGCCATTGTGTCAAGTGACTTTAGAGTGGCTGCAGGCATTTTTGAAATTTGGGCAAGGGAAGGTTACTTTGTAGATACACTTAATGTGGTTTTAGTAGGATGTATTTATGTGGTGTGCAGTCCCTTTTATGAATGGTTAAACTATCTCTAGCCAGGTTCCATAGGCTAGTAAGTTTAAGAGCTGGGTTTGTGGAACTCAAATATGAATGTGCATAAAGCTCCAATTCATATGCTTAATAATACATGAGCAGGCTGTCACTTGCTTCCTTTAAAGCCTGATGGACAAGAAGCCACTATCCGGCATTCACCTCTGTCTCCCACCTCTTTTCCCGGCTCCACAATGCATTTGTGTCCCTTTACCCTCCCTTTGATGCTTTCCACTCCACTCAAACGGTCCTTCTTGTCTTCTCTGGGCCGTGTCTTTGCCATATTCTTTGTCTGACATGGCCTCTCCCTCTACATCTTAACAGGTTCTTATGAATTTCTTGATGATTTGATGCAAAGTACAAACGTTGATAAAGATAACGTAACACTCTTAATAGGCCGCTACCAAAAGGATGTTTACTACAAATGGGTCAAAGTGTATCACCAATTCAAAGAGGATTTTATATTTGTCACTGCACACACACATTTTGAAATATTTTGACATATTATTGCTTATATTAAAAAAAAAAACTTGGGAGATGTTTACCCAAATTTGACAACAGTCTTAACAATTTACATGACATTACCAACAAGTTTAGATGGTGAAAGAAAATTTAATAAAGCATCAATGATTAAAAACACATTTCTGTCAACCTTGCTAAAGGAAAGACTGAATTACCTTCCTATTCATTCTATAAAAAAATGATTCTGCAAAATCATTGTCATATGGAAAGGTGATCAAAGGGCCAGCAGTCAAAAAATTTAAGAAAAATGTAGATAGACATGCCAGCAGTTAATGAATAAACACAATCGTAATAAATATAAATGTGTAATTGTTCTGGATTTTGATAGTTTTAAAATGTATAATGTATTTTAATTTATCATATTAAATAAATATTAACTTGTATACTTGATTTTGTATTTATAATTTTTAATCTTTTCCTTGAAGAGGGTCCTCAAAATGTATAGACCTGTATAGCCCCTCAAATCTTCCACATTTTCCTTGAGAAGGAAGTAAATTTTGATAATTTTTGAGTATGTGTTTGTCCCCTCTAGAGTTAGTGAGCCTCATATATTTGAAATTAACTAGAGACTTGGTCATTATCAGCATGGAATTTAACAGGAAAAATTTATGAACCAGTTGAGAGGTCAAAGTTTCATGACTCTTTCAAGGCTGCTCTATCTTTCCATTTCTCCACGTGAGAAAGATTATCCTAAGAGAAAATATCAATTAGGCCCAGTGGTTCTGTTCATATCATAAAAGAAGAAAAAGGAGAAGAAGAAGGAAGGAGGAGGAAAAGGAGGGAAATATGCTAATCCTATATCTTCATTGAGGTCTTCCTAGATTGAGATTAATATAATATTCTTATTCTATAAGAGAATATAGATCACAAAGATTGATACGTAACTGTATAAGACAAAGGTGCCCAAGTATTCACACCAAACAAACTACCAAGAGCTCTCTTTTCCCCAGTTTAGACATTACTCAAAATTCACAAGTTCAGAGTAAAGCAACACCCTGTTCCCCTGGCATTTACTATGGCTTGCCTTTGGCAAAATGCTACTTCTTATATTAGGGTAGAAAAAAGAAAAAAAAAAAAAAAAGATTTTCCAAAGCATGTTTGAAAAGGCCCAAGGGCTCTTGAATATCAAATAGCTCATATTAAACAACACGGATGATTGAAGTGTAAATGAATAAAAAAAAAAGACATGGATTTTTTTTTTTCTTTTCCTTTACATGAAATGTCTTCAAAAAGCTAAGAGAAGAGATGGATAAATATCTGGAAAATATTCTGAAATGTTTGTTAAACAAAAACCAAACTATGTTTATCTATGCACACAAAATGCATGTGCATATATGAAAGCATACAGATATATGTATAAAGACAGAACTAGATTGTATTTATTTTACAGATGCTTTGATGGTGAAAATTTTGTGATAAATTTTGATAGAATGGGGAGAGATTAGTTCAGTTGTTCTGTTTTAGCTATGAATAACAATGTGCCATTTCAACCTTTGTTGTTGAAAATAGTATTTGCAACTACAGTAAGTCAGACTCTCAGGTTTGATTTTCCTCATCATTATTACCGCCATCATTCATCCTCCATTTGGCCAGCAACACTTGCTGTCTTTCTGATTAGCTTGAGGCTGCAGCTGATTAGTAGGTTGGACAAATAAATGCAAACACTAGCTTTAGGCTTTCCTATCACAAATGGGCAGCTTCCTTCTTATGAAGCTTATAGGAAGCATGCGGGTGCACAAATGTACATATACCTTTACAGGCCCATGTGCATTAAGGTAACATACAGAAGATATATCCATTAGATGATAAACACAGCTGAAGTTCAGATACACAGAATTCTCCAAAAAAAATTTTCTGAATTCTTAGTATTTTTCAGAACTAGTAATATGCAGTATCCTTTGAGCATTTTTTGCTTCCCTCTTCTTTAATCTTGTGTATTTTAAGTATGGCAGTGGATAGAAGACAGACACATCTAATGTTTGAATCATGAAAAATGATGGGCAATTTTAACTCATCAAAGTATATGTGCATACTCAAGTTTAGCTTTTGTCCAAAATGTCCTTTGTTTTAATCACTTTGAGAATTGTTTTGATCACAATTTCAAAGTTTCATTTATGTTTCATATTTTTCTCTAAGCCTCTCTTTTTTTTTCTGTGAACTAAAATGAATATTCATCTGTTCTCATCAGGAAAGGCATGGGTGCATTTCAGAAATGTGTGTGGGTCCTTTTGGTTTTCACAATGACTAGGATTGCAGGATGGCATAAAGTGACAGGGCCAGCTAGATTGTTTGCAACGAGAGGAATGATCCTTCAGAAGAAAGGATTTGTTTGCAGTACATGTTATTTTCAGGCATTTCACTGGACATTCATGTAGGTGAAAAAGCAGTTTATTAATACCTGAGGCTAGGAAACAAAGCAGCTTTAGATTTTAAACTAAAAACATATTTCCCAGTGATAATGTGTAGGAAAATGTCCAGAAATGCAACTATTGTGAAAATCAAAGACAGATGTTACTTTCTTTTATTTAGAACTTTACCAAGAGTTGTCACCATTTTAGTAAGTCATTCACTGCTGGTGACACTGCTAGTGGTATTTGAACTGTTCAGAAATTTTACCCTAATCTGTCTTTACTTGCAGGTGTCACCAGCCCAGTACATCTGACCTGTTATTGTGACTGCCGGGGTAAATATGAATGAGCATTTATGTATTGAAATAATTGAATATGTGATGACTTTTCTTTTTAAAAATAATTTTATTTTTATTATGCCTTTACCTATATATTATATGTATTAATTTTATATGTATATATATTAATTTTTTATGTATTCATTTTTTAATTGACACAAAATCACACATATTTATGGGGTATAAGTTGATGTTTTGATACATATCTATGTTGTATAATGCTCTAATTAGAGTAGTTACTGTATCTATCATCTCATACATTTATCATGTCTCTGTGGTGAGAATATTCAAAAGCTTCTTTCTAGGTGTTTTGTATATATAATATTTTACTGTTAACCATAGTCACTTTACTGTGCAATAGAACACCAGTATTTATTCCTCTTAATTGTAACTTTGTACCTGTTGAATAACCTCATACAACCCTTCTCTTCCCTCTCCCCTTTCCAGTCTCTTGTAACCACTTTTCTATTCTCTGCTTCTATGACATCAACTATTTTTCCTTTTTTTTTAAAGATTCCACATAAATAAGACCATGTAGTATTTGTTTCTTTGTGTCTGGCTTATTTCATTTAATATAATGTTCTCCAGTTTCATCCATATTGTCACAAATGACAGAATTTCAATCTTTTTGTAGGTAAATAGTATTCTATTGTGCATATATACCACATTTTCTTTAAACTATTCATCTGTTGTGGACACTTAGGTTGATTCCATATTCTGACTAGTGTAAATAGGGCTGCAATAAACATAGGGGTGTGAATATTTCTTTGGAATATTGATTTCATTTTTTGGATATATACCCAATACTGAGAATGCTAGATCATATAGATTTATTTTTAATTTTTTGAGGAACCTCCATACTTTTTTCCATAATGGCTGTACCAGGTTATAATCCCACCAACAGTGTGTAAGTGTTCCCTTTTCTCAAATCCTTCCCAACGCTTGTTTTCTTTTGTCTTTTTGATCATTGTCATTCTAACTGGAGTGAGGTGGTATCTCACTGTGGTTTTGATTTGCATTTCCCTAATGATTAATGATGCTGAGCATTTTTCATATATCTGTTGACCATTTATTTGTATGTCTTATTCTGAGAAATATCTCTTAAGGTCCATTGCCCATTGTTAATTGGATTATTTATGTTTATGCTATTAAATTGTTTAAGTTCCTTAAATATTCTGGATATTAACCCTTTGTCAGATGTATAGTTTGCAAATATTTTCTCCCATTTTGTAGGTTGTCTCTTCACTCTGTTGTAGCTTTTGCACAGCAAAATCTTTTTAGTTTGATGTAATTCTGTTTGTTTTTGCTTTTTTTTGCCTATGCTATTGAGTATTGAGGTCTTATTTTTTTTAAAAAAATCCTTGCTCAGTCCAATGTTATGAAACATTTCCCCATTTTCTTCTAGTAGTTTCATAGTTTTGGGTTTTACATTTAACTCTTTAATCCGTTTGGGGTTGGTTTTGTATATGGTGAAATGTAGTTGTCTAGTCTCATTCTACTGATATCCAATTTTCCTAGCACCATTTATTGAAGAGACTGACTTTTCCCCAATGTGTGTTCTTGGCACCTTTGTCAAAAATCAGTTTGCTGTAGGTGCTTGAATTCATGTCTGTGCTCTCTATTCTGTTACATTGGTCTATGTGTCTGTTTTTATGCCAGTTCAAGGTTGCAGTGAGCTATGATCACACCACTGTACTCCAGCTTGGGCAACAAAATGAGACCCTGTATCAAAAAAATAAAAATAAAAAAAGGTGCTGAGTCACTTAGTGTTTTCATATAAAATACATGTAATATGTAATACATATTATTATTATTATTATTATTATTATTATTATATTATCATGGGGAAAATGGAATATTGGTCTGGGGAGGCAAAGAGGGCACTGTGAGATCAGTAGAGGTAATGGTGTGAGCTGCACTAAGGAAGTGAAAAGCATATAGCTTCTACAAGGCAGTTGTTCTCAGGGCTGGAGCCTGTGGGAGGTGAGAGATTCCCAGAAGAAAGGCAACACTTAACCAGGATGTATGCTGGGCAGTTCACAGAAAGTTACTACAGAGTCAAGCATGGAAAACTTGCCAACAGAAAAGCCCTCACATTCAATGGTCAAGAAGCAGGAGAGAACTAAAATATTGGGGAATGTAGCCAAAATTATAAACTGATAATTGAATGATGTGTAGAATCAAATTTAGAGTAAAAAGAAAGAAAGAGCAATGTAAGAAAAGAAAGGTTTAGGATGGATTTGGGGCACACCTTTTATACAGTGACTGTGGTGCTTTCCAACAGTGGGATAGCCAGATCCTATTATAGGATAGAGTGATGTCTTTATTGCATTAGAATCATACTGAGTACAAGTTGTTTTGAGAAAATAATCATTAATGAATGTATGAGCACTGCCACATGCCTAGAACTAGAGCACACATTAAAGCTTTGTTAAATAAGTATAATGACAGTGTCTTTCTTCATAAGAAGCTTATAATCAAGTTAGGAAGAAAAGGCTAGATTTATACAGGGCATAATCAGCAAATTGGCTAGTGTATAACGTAACACATTGCATGATAG
Source organism: Indri indri (assembly GCA_004363605.1). NCBI lineage: Eukaryota > Metazoa > Chordata > Mammalia > Primates > Indriidae > Indri > Indri indri. The sequence continues at coordinate 37,547 of RJWJ010010743.1, read as the reverse complement.
GAAAGTGAAACTGATTATCATAGTTGACAGGATCCAACTTAAAGGACATTCAAGAACTCTCCTTAGTAGAGATAAGGGAGATGGTCCAAGTAAAAAGGTTGGTCCTTCTCCTCTGAGAGGGATCACCAAGCTAAGGAGGGAATAGAAAAATTTTCAACATGCAGATTATATTTTATACTCAAATTGCTGCATGAGAAATGACTGGGTGGGATTGGCAGGGCTTCTAGGTGGCAGTTGTTCCTGATAATCATTGATTTTTTTGAGTCATGGTCCAGAAGGTTTATTCAAGGCAATATAACAGGGTCTAGCACTGAGGAATGGCAAGAGCTGGGTTAGCAAGTCAGGAATCAGGTGAATACATTGGACCATGGGCAGAATCCTGGTAACAATCCAACATGGTTATCATGATGCAGCTAACTGTTCCACGGGTGCTGAAAGGGAAAGGAAGTCCTAAATAAAATTAGTTAAATATCATTTAATGTTGGAACATGAGGCTTTGATGTACTTACAGGATTGACTCTCTATGAATTGATGATGGCATCACGTTGAGCTGTTAGGTTGTAGTCAGTTTTTTAAAAAAGAAAAAGACAGGCAAGGATGGACACTGTGCAGGTCAGATAAAAGCTCAAAGGTAAAGCTTGATTTGGGTTAGAGTTATCAGGGAAAGCTCTGTGAAGAAACGTGGCTTGAGGTCAGCCTTCAAGGATGAGTGGAAGCATAAAGTCTACAGAAGTCGGGCATGGAGAAAAACAGATTCAAGCCTCTCAGGTAGAGAGCAGGGTGTAAGCATCTTCCAGTAAAACATGGAAGAATATTAAAAGCAGCATGGCCACAAAATGGTGAGAAGGCTTACCTGGTGAATGACAAAGGTGTCCAGGTCGTGGACTCATTTTCACACAAATCCAGTTTGGATCTTACTTCTCAATTCTTATCAGTCTGGCTGGGTTAGCACAGTGCTCAGGCAGGTGCATAAAAGCTTCTAAAGTAAACCCATATACAGTCATTAGGAAAATGAACCAGGTCCCCGGGGAAGCATTGTGATATACAGTGTCTGAGCTTCTCCAATATCCTTATGTAATAAGGTGCCTTATAAATGTTATTAGCTGCAGGTTTTATGGCAAATTTTATGCCATTTTGATTATGATGCCGCTGGATGACAGCTAGTTTACGTTGCTTAAACATCCTCTGTATCTAATGTCGAAAGGAAGCTAATTAGCTATAACCATGAAAATGGCCGTGTCATGTGAAAAGGAAACTATGTAGAGTAAATTTCTTTACCCCAGGATTGAGAATGTTATACAATGATTACCTTCAATTTTAAAACATTTACACAAGCTAAAAGTCACAGAAAGGAAATTAAAAAATGAGAATGTATAACTGTTGTTTTCTAAATACATTTTTATTTGTGGCAGGCATTCATAACCCAAATTCTTTAATGGTTTATGGCCCAATGAATCACTTTCTCTCGGTCACCAGTTCCATGTGGTTGTGTGTTTATTAATGTTTCCTGATGGATCATCAGTCCATATTTCTTTAGAACATCCTCGAAAACATATTCAGAGCATTATTTAAGACTCATTATTCACTGAAATAAAACATGCAAAAGCACAAGTTGGGTAGTGGGGATATTTTATTAGTGTGTGCTGTATTCTAAGTCCCTCATCAACATAAAACACTGTAAAGAGTCTATAAATCTAATTAAGGGCATTAGAATAAGAAAAAAAAATCACTAAGTATTTAGTAAAGATCAGCAAGCCTTATGCAGAAACAAATTCTTAGTTGCAGTCATAAATGGCAATTGAAAAACGCTCATTACTTTTTAACACTTAAATACAGAATTGACAGAGATGGTGTTTACCATTAAACAAGCACAAGCACCAGAACCAGGAAAAAGCTGCTACTTCTTTTGTTGTAGTGCTGAAATTTTTATCCCGGAAAAGGCAACTTCAAAGATCAGAGGCATTCATTGGAAATTTTCTCATACACCATTTAAAAAGACATTTCTTTGAGAAATATCTTTTCCCTTTGTTCATAAGCAAGGGAACTGACCGTATGAGCACCGATGATCTGGGAGTGGGCGCTGTTGGGGGTGAGAGGATAAGGATTGCTCTGGTTATAACAGATGTAGTAAAGTATTAATAGTTTAGGGCCCAGGCTTTCAACACAAACTCTATCACACTACAAACTTGTTTTTTTTTTGTTTTTGTTGTTGTTTTTGAGATGGGGTCTCGTATGTTTCCCAGGCTGGTATTGAACTCCTGGGCTCAAGCCGTTCTCCTCCCTCAGCCCTCTGAGTAGCTGAGACTAAAGGCGCATGCCAGGCGCCACTGTGCCCAGCTTACAAATTTGCTTTTAAAAAACCAGAGGTGGCAAACTAGTGATCTATGGCTTGGATATGGCCCACAGACATAGTTTATCTTTAATAGCAGAGTAATATTTTAAGCCAACATTTGAATATTAGGAAATTTAACAGAAAAAGGCAATTTTCTGGCTTCTTGTGAGAATCTGGCCACACTGCGTGGCAGTGAACAGCTGCCCCTAGAGATGGGTCCGTGCTCTCCAGCCATCTGCCATCTCTGACTTTCTCTACTCATCCCCAAACTGGCTTTATACACAGTTCTGTGAGCTCCCTGACCCTGAAGAGGCCCTTTCTTCAGGAAATGAGAGACTCTTTGACCTACATTTGATAGCTGAGAGGGAACACTCACGTAAATCTTCCCTGAACAGAGAATATTGTTTACTAGTGACCCTCTGATTCCCCATATAGGAGGAAGTAGTTGGAAATTTCTTTCCAAAGAGAAAATAATATGAACAATGGATGTCCATTCTGCCATCGAGGTCATCATGCCTTATTGGATTCTTTGTCAGGAACAAAAGCAAGTACCTGAACTTCAGAAAACTGAATGAATGCAACCATCAAACAGATGTCTGTTGAGCCTAAGTCCCTGAGCCACTTATGACCTTTTCACAGGGTTGATTAAAATGGAAGTTACCTAATTAGTTTAATTTTAATTTTAGGGCTACTTGTCCTTGAAATGTCCTGTCTCACGCAACTTTTTGGGGTCTGGCATTCCACAGAGAGCGATGAATCCCTTGTGATAATTATTCCTCATGCTTAAAATGAACTCCATTCCAACAGTAAGGGAGTTTATCTGATGATTTCTGGTGGATCTCTTTTGATGAGAGAAAGAGTGAGTTCAGGGAGCCCCAGGCAGGGAAAAAGTGGGAATTAATGAGAAGGAAAAAGAAGCATTGAGAGAAACTATGTGATACCAAGTACAGTGAGCCAGTCTTGGCCCCTCTATGCACCTCGTTCTGCATAGCCTTGAGCATTTTAGCTAGTATCAGACACCACCGTATCCCCTGCCCACTAGGGATTATGTTGAGGTTGCTGCAGGGCTTACCAGACAGTGGCCGAGTTTATAGAAGACGTTTAACGGTTCCTTTTTCACAGACCAAATAAAGTAGAGGGATCCTATACACCTTTGCATCTAGCTCAGTCACTGCCAGTGATTGACAGGAGGGACTTATATAGTAAATGCATGTGTTAAAAAAAATACCAAACCACATCTCAATACCAGGTCTTCCTGATTCAGTTTATTACTGAAGCATCCTGATTCACCTTTGACAAAAAGAAACCAAATTCAAGAAGTAAGAAATTACATCGAACTTCACTTTTTTTTACAATATCCAGATAACCAGTGGATAAGAAATTAAACTAATCAAATTAGTGTTTTACCTAATTAACACATGGCTACCTAATTTGGTTATTTCTGTGCCTGCACTGAGCAGTTTAGTTTTCTCAGAATCATATATACACGCTTGATGCTCTTTCATTCATTTCTTCTGAGAAAGATGTCATGATAAACTGTGCCGCAGATTCAAAGATGACTGAAGCAAGGTCTCAGCCCTCCAGGAACTTACTGTTCTGTGCTGAGATAAAACTCATGCAGAAATTGCTGCAACAGCAGGCAAAATATAGCAAGTGCTGTGTGATTCTTTCAAATAAAGAACTAGTATTTTATAAGGGAGGTCAGAGCCTATCACAATGCGCTGGCACATAGCAGACCTTCAATAATTGTGTGTTAAATAAATGAATGAATGAATGACACCAAACTATTTCCAGCTGAGTTGATTGGGTCATGCATTTGGAGTGGCTGAAATCTGTGCTATGGAGGCCAGAAATTTCACAGATGAAGATAGAGTAAATAAAAAGACCTGAAGGCAATGACATAAAGGAGAGAGAGAAATATTTGGGGAGAATGAGTAGGTAAATTTGGCTAAATAAGAAAATTTGAAAAATATAATGGAATAGCAGAACTACGAGTTGGGAGGTAAGTTAGACACAATTTGTGGATGTATTAATAATAGTTGTATTATTTAAAACAAAGATAAGCTTTATAATGCTGGAAAGATCAAGCTTTGCATCAAATTTGTATTCAATGATTTGGGCAGCAGTATACCAAGACAAACACCTAAATATGTTTTCGGCTTTTTTTTTTTTTTTATTGTTATTTCTCTTTTCCACTACATCATACTGTTGAAACTCAACAAAGGACAGCATATGTGTATCATGAAATAAACCAGAAAAGATATATGGCTAGAATATATTTGCTATACCCTTTAGTTGTCCCTATGGCATCATGTTTGATTTTAAAAATTGGTTAAGTTTTAAAATCATTTTAACTTACTTCTTCAAATCCTTATGCTTATTTTCAATGTATACAAAAAAACCAGGCAATGAGGGCTGTGTAGCCACAATAAGTTGAGTATGTAAAATGTTAAGTTTTGACTAATTATTTTAAGTGAAGTAGACATTTACACAAAATGATTATTGGTTGTTTAAACAGTAATTTCCCAAGTTGTATTTTAAGTTTTTTTTTTTTTTTCCCCTGCTTGGTGATTTTACTGTTCTATTCAAAGTAATTAAAAATGAACTTTTGAAAGGTAAATCACTTGAATCTGACTTTTCAAACCTACTAAAGTAGAAAATCTACTCAGAGAGGAACAGGTGTAGAGGTAGACAACCAGGACAGGAAATTTTAAATCTTACATGCCCCTTCTTATAATCTTTTGGTAACATACCAAATTATAATAGAAAAGTTTAACAATGCATTCACAAAAACACCCAGAAGATAGTTTGGTGAGCTATTCCCAAACTCTGAGATGTTGAGATGTCCCTTTAGTTATGATAATTGGTATGACTCCATTGTTTTATGGAGATGGGTTGCAGTCTTGTCAGTGAAATGATTAATAGCTTCCTCTTGCTAGAACAGGGCCCAGTGAGAAAGGAAACTCTTCTGCTCCTTGTGAAAATAAAGAAACAGATAATCTCCAGAGTTCTGACTGACTGCCTCACATTCCAGCAAAATAAACATTTTATGCATAACTTGCACAATCTTACAAATGAACCAATTAAAAATCTACTATTGACTATTGGCAAAAGATTAAGAAACCTATGAAAACATGTGACCCTGCAATTCCTACAATATCAGAATATACTGCTCTAGCCTGCACTACTATCGTTTTTCCTTTCTTTCTGAATTTATTTTTATATGAAATTATTTTTACTGCATTTAAAGATAATTTCTCAGATAAGATGGGTGCACTTTTAAACAAGGGATTTAATGAACAGAATCTAGAGATGTATATTCTTGTCTTTCTTTTTATTATCCTAAATATTTTCCCCTACATTTGATTATTTGAAGTGTAAGTTCTACTTTAAATAAAAATCAAAATTGACCAATGAGGGACACAATTTCTCCAAAAGGAGAACAAGAATCCCAATTGCAATGTATCCATTAAAATGTCCCCACAAACTGTTCCAATCTAAATTATCTCAGGCTGCTGTGTCTTTCCAGCCTTATTGATTTGAAAAATAACAAACAAGTATAAATGACATTTACAGCTCTTAATTGGTGTCATTAGCGGTTCTTATTATTCTGCAGGACAAGCACTAACCCTTTATTGAGAATTCAGTGATGCAGGTCTACTTGGGACTCATCAGCCTTAAAGACAAGTAATAAAACAGCCGAGTGACTGACTTAGAGCCCTATTCATCAACAAAGGCCACAGGCAGCTGGGCCCTATTTTCTCTTGATTTGTTTTATGCAGTTATTTAGACCTTGGAACTCCAAAGGAAAAAGACACAGCACTGGAAGGAATTTGAATTGATTTCTCATACCCTCTGGTCTTAGCAATCCTCGGGGCAAACTTTAGGGTCTTATTTGTGTTGCCAGTCTTTGCTAGTTAATGGTTTCCAGGAGATGCACGGAGCAAAGTGTGGATGAAGATGGGGACTTCCTCTGTCTTCTTGATCTGAAGTTGTCTTTGGCATCCACCAGGTTTCTACTGAAGAGTTAATGATTTATGAAGAGTTATGATTTTGCCTTTTGACAGGGATCAGAGTTTAACCTTGGGCTTTCCAGGTTCAGCTGCCGACTATGAGATGTTTGGGAACACATTGCTTTCCTGTCCCCTTGAAGTCATAACTGGCTTTCAGCTGGGCCATTAGCCGATTCCTAACTATTGAAAAAGACTGACCTTCTTTAGGCTTCTCAAGCTTCTGAGCCAGGTAAGGGACAAGAGAGACCTATGTGAGTTTTCAAGGCAGGTCATCTCCTCAGGCTTTGAGAGCTCACTGACCTCCCTGTGCAATGATCTATGGCTCCCACAGTCTTTCTCTTGTGATTACCTTTTGATTTAATTTGGGCTTGCCGCTTGTTCAGAGAGTTATTGTTGTTCTACTTGGATAGCTATGATGAATACATGTTTTGTTTTGTTTCTGTCTTTCATATTAACTGCAAGGTGATTGCTTCTTGATATCTAGGTAGCTGTTTATTGTTATGTTAAAAAATACAGAAAGGTAACAGAAAATATTCATCCTTCAATCTTGTAACCCTGTCTCCATGGCATTGACTGAATAATTGAATGTAAATAGTTGTGTGTGAAAACCTAACAGTGTATGAATCTGATTCCTTATAAATGATTTGCACAATCCATATGCGAGAGTTTATCTCTTTTAATTTCATAATTTATTTACTGTGGAAATCTCAGTTGAGAAGCAGTATCTGGTTTTCATCCTCAGCCTGTTTTTTTACCTAGTTGTATAAGCCGGACGGTATGAAGCAGAAAGTAGGTCAAGTAGCTCACACTGAGCAAGTGGCTCCATTAAAACCTGGCCCCTGCTCCTCCTCAATGCCCTTTCCTACCATTAGACCCCCACGCAATGTGATTACTCAGCCTTGCTCTCCGATTTCCTTGTGGCAGCCTGCAGTCAGCTCAGAATGACACATTCAAATTAATAATCTAGGAATTTAAGAAAAAAATAGTACATCATGAACCCAGTTTATATTATGTGAGACTGGGGTATAGAAAATGAATTAAAACATTGGGGACCAATTGAAAAAATGGGGACCATTTGATTAGCTGGCTCAACATGCCATTCAAAAATTAAGAAGAATATATATATTATATATAATGTCTCTGATGAGTAATTTATATCCATTTCCTTACAAATATGACAATCCGATGTAAATTTCTGCCCAGCAGTGAGGTGTTTACATTCCATAAGGAAAGGGTGGATGGCTTTTTTTTCTTTCTTACTTGCCTGCCAAAACCAAGCTTAGAGTTATATGTGTTTCATGCTGGAGCCAATGTTATGACTTGTCTATGTAAAACAGGGTATAGGTGACAAATGCAAGCTGTTGTGGGCTTCCTACTGTGAATCTCTAAGCACCCAGGATTTTGTATTTCTATTCTTGTGCTTAAGCTACAGAGAGCAACACTCCTTAATCAGGAGGGCATGGTGACCAGGAGTGGGTCTTTTCTGTTCTCATGTGTAAAAGTCAATATGGGTCAGAAGAAAATTTTAGTAATAAAAACACAGTCCTTCTGGTCTTTCCTTCACTGATGCCAGCAACATAGAAGGGCCGTACGTAACCCCACAGCAGCTAGTTTTTGGCAGTCTTCTCCACAGAGCCACTAAGCAGGCTCGCATAGGACTGGTTCTAAGACATGACATGTTCTTGCTGTTCAGTTGACTAACCCATTTTTCTCTGCTTAATTTACTGTAGCTAATTTTCATGTATTTCTTCAAATCAACTCCATAATATTTCTGTACCATTTATATAGATGCAAAGAGACACATACAAGGTGACATGAAGGGAGAAATTTTTGTTTGCCCCAATGTGCCACCAGCAAGTCTGCACTTTTTCAAAGTTGTATCTACCCAGAACTTGTTAGCACTTCTTAAGGATTATTTTAATTAGCAATTATCATCATTATGACTTTAATCCACTTAGTATTTGCATGTCCAGGTGCTCCACTAAATGACTTGCATGCATGGTTTCATATAATTCTCACTAAAACTTTCAGAGGTCGATATTCCTACCCTTAATGAAGAGATGAGAAAACTAAGGCTCCCAAAGATTACATACTTTGTCCAATGTCATGCCAGTGGTGAAAAATCGAAGATTAGATTTCAAAACCCATGCTCAGATTCAAAGACCATGTTTGTAGTCAGAATTCTATTGGGTTTTAGCTAGAAACATTGGTCCTCAGAAGGAATCATTTTAGGCATTCTGAGAACAAGGTTCTGGGACACACAGGGGTCCATAGATGAGCTTTATGAGGCTATGAATCCACTGAAAGATAAATATAAGTGTAGGCCGGGTGCGGTGGCTCACGCTGTAATCCTAGCACTCTGGGAGGCTGAGGCGGGTGGATTATTTGAGCTCAGGGGTTCGAAACCAGCCTGAGCAAGAGCGAGCCCCTGTCTCACTAAAAAGAAAAAGAAATTAATCGGACAACTAAAACAATATATATAGAAAAAATTAGCCGGGCATGGTGGCACATGCCTGTAGTCCCAGCTACTCAGGAGGCTGAGGCAGAAGGATCGCTCGAGCCCAGGAGTTTGAGGTTGCTGTGAGCTAGGCCGATGCCACGGCACTCACTCTAGCCCGGGCAACAAAAGCGAGACTCTGTCTCAAAAAAAAAAAAAAAAAAAGTATATATATGTATATATATAAGTGTGAATGTTTGAGTGTGGAGACAGGATGACAGCACTCAGCAGATTCTTATACTGTATGCCTGATTGCTCAGAGCTCACGTGTATCCTCTTAAATGGAGGTGCTAGGAGGCTGGTGGAGCGCGTTCATGTTTAATCACATGCTGTGAACTGTGAAACTTAGAGGAGATGCACACAGTAAAGATCAGTCCCCCACTTTGTCATGTTAAGTGGGGAACTAACTCTAGAGGAACACTTCTCCCATCAACACATGAAAAAGTAGTTAGACACAAAAGTTGGATAAAGCCAGAAGCTGATGTTGGAAGCAGGATTATGGAGGGTTTAGGGCAGTGGTTCTCAACCTGGTTATCCACTGGGATTATGCAAAGATTTAAAGAAAAAAAAAATTGAATGGCATGGCCCCATCCTAATTCAACAAAATTGGAATTTCTGGGCATTGGGCTTGATGATCTATACTTTCGATGCAGACAGGATGTAGCATTACTAATCTAGTGCATAGCTCTTCCAAGAAAGGAGGAGCAAGGTCTTTGGGGGAGGGACTAAAGATAAATTTCTCTGTTGGGATCTCTTGATTTCTCATCATCTCCCAAAACATAAGTAAACACACACACACACACACACACACACACACACACACACATACACACATACACATAACACACACTTGCACATATTCTCTTATATCCTCTATGATGTTTACTTTCTACTCTTTCCCCCTTGGATCTATCATGAAAAACTGGCTAGGATATTTTTAAATAAACTAAGTCATTCTAACTGTAAATGTCAGATAACTCAATTTGCTACCTTTCCAGAGATATTTAATTTTTTAGCAGAAATTATGTTGATATGCTGAAATTTCAGGAATCAAAAAATATGGGACTTAACAAAATATTTCTTAGAACCCACAAATTGCATTGATGAAGATCATATGTGGGAAACCCACACAAATTAATTAATTGACTACAAGGAGGAACAGATTAGAAGAGTCAAGATGGTGAATAGAGTTTAAGATATCTCAAGTTTGAGGTTCCCGTGGGCAGTTGAAAGGGAGCTTATGTGGGTAGAAAATCTCAAGAGAGGGCTAAGGGGTGATGAAAAGAGCATTTTAAGCTATGGATTTCTGATTTGAGGAATTGATGATAAGATACCTATATTACTTGATTAAATTTTTGGAAAATAAATACAAGGTTCTCAGTAACTGGCCATTTGTGGTAGCTTCTTATTTTGTTATCATCTTCCAGTGAAATTGTGTTATCGACCAGGCTTACAAGCTCTACACTTGAACAGCAAACATTATATCCAGCAAAGCCCATAAATATCACCTGGTATGGAGTGAGATCCATAAATCGAGATCTATGCGGCATTTCCACAATCTTGGATACCAGCTTATAAAGAGAGGGTTCTTATTGAGGTTCCGCCTGTACTGCATATTTCAGGACAGTGGGTGTGAGGATTTGCATGCTGGGTTCTGCAGGTCCTCAGACACTGACAAACCTACTCAGTAGTGACAAGAACTGGCTCAAAAGGCTTCAAGGACCAAAGTGAGGATTTCTTCTGATGACAAGATGTACTTTAAACTGCTTGACAGAGGATGTCAACTCAGCAACATTTATTTCCGCTGACCAGTGTTACGGTGAGAATGGCACTAGACCCCTTCCTAAACAGGTCTTGATCTGTAGGATTGCTAGGAAAAGCTGAAGTTGAGCAAGAGAAGGCTATGAGTTCCCAATACTCAATGCAAGCATACAAGGAGAGCAGACAACAGGTTTCTCCCAACTCATGCAGCAAAAAATGAAACCTATTATCAACAGGCCATCACAGGGAAATGTGGGTATGTATGATGACATTTTAGACACTATGGCAGTTGAGATTTGTTACGTTAAAAGTAATACCCTCTTTTAAAGGCCATATCCTCAGAACAAACCCCTGTGAAGAGCGAAGGAAAAACAACCAGGAGAAGCAGTATTTAAAGATTTGACTATTCTTTTGGTTTATAAAAGTCCTAACCTCAAAGGAAAAGTGTCATTTACCCCAGTGTCATCTTAATTAATGATTTAGAAGAAAGTACATTCAATTGGGATTCACAAAAACCTCGGTTTTAGACCTGGCTTTCTCGTGGCCTGACTTTGTGACCTTGGACTATTTACTTAATATTTCAGGACTTCAGTTTTCTCATCATAAAATGAGGGAATCAGACTAAATGATCTCTAATATTCCTTCCAGCATTAACATTCTGCAAATTTATTCTTTGAGGATAGAAAAACCTCAAATGAGCATTTGGTGTAAAGTGTGACTGGTTTTACAATCAGATTTATTATCTATGACCTATTCAGAATCCAGTATCTACCTGAGAGATTCTCAACTCTGGTTTCAGATACTGCAGCATTCAGAACTTGAGCAGTGAGAGACTTGAGCAGGTTTCTACCCTGACCCTTTCGTTAATAGATTGGGGAACCATGTCCCAGTGAAAGCAAATGACTGGTTAAGGCTACTTAGGTTAGGCTACTGAAATATTCTAGCTGAAAATCAGTACACTATACAACATTTTATATGTTTATTTAAAATGTATATATATAATCTGAAACCTAATTCTTGAGTTCACCTGTATTTGAAGGAAAAGTGTCACAATTAAGTGATGTGAATGTTGGAAGTTGGAAGTGTAACAGTGGTCAATCCTAACAGTTTTTTGCCTCCAAATTTGCATAGACAAAACCTATAATCGATAAATTGGGAATTGGTCAGAATATTTCATGTTGTTGTTAAAGTTCACATTAATTAATCACAAATTTTCAGGATATCAGTGTCATAAATTTCCCCAAGTAAGATTCCTAAAGGAAGGGTGCCTGTTTCTTGCTCTTTTTATCTGCACCTGAGTGAAGGGTAGACAGCCAAGGACTGAGGATAGAGATCAGCTTTGCAACAAATTACCCACACAAACTTGAGCAAATCTCTTCATATCTCTTTGAATATTTCCTCCACATCAGTAAAACAAGGGAATTGGAATATAAGGTCTTTCATGTCCACTTCAGCTCTGAAATTCCAGGATTCCAGTAGATGGATGATATAGTAGATACCTGATTGATAGACTTTTTTTTTCCTGAATTAAGGTGCATATAAGCAAAAAGTCAAAATGAGTAAGGAATTCAAGTTTCCAAATTATGAGATTTATTTTTCTCCTCTTTTCTTCCCTGATATGCAGTAGGAACTGGTTAAACTAGAAAACTTCAAGTTATAAATATTTAAACTGCTTTTTTACAACATGAAGCTTAGATGCAAAGGCGTTAAGCACTTTAAGAAATAGATTGAAAAGAAATGTCATTATCTTGATTTTCTGAATTGATTTGCTTAATAACAATACTTAGCATTTATATAGTGTTCTGTATTTTCAAATTGCTTTATAATCATTAATCAGTTAATTCATGCAACCTCTCTGTGGAGGTCAAGATTATTATCCCAATTTTACAGACAAAGAAATTGAGATGTGGAGAAATTAAGTGACTTGCCCAAGGTCATTGAGGAAGTGAATGACAGGCTCTGGATTAAAACTTTGAGACTGAGCCCACATCGGCTAAATGAATTGTAGAATTAACATAATTAACTGAACAATTAAGGAAAAAAAATAACTGTTTTCTCCAAAATAGCTAGAACATTGATATAAAGATGGGCACTCCCCTTGGATTTTCTAAATGCTGTATCTCTTGGTGGTTATTTTACATTTCATGTGTAGAAATAAACCTTACATTTACTTGTAAACAGACTCTAATTTGTGGTGTGTTGTTCTCTTTAACTGTAACACTCTACTCCAGTCCAACCTACCTACTGGTGCTCTGCAAAGCGTTTTCTCTACTATTTACCTGAGAAGTCCTCAATATAGTCCCATGATGTATTGCATTCTAACCTTTCTCCCCTCTTTCCACCCCATTCCAGGTAGGAAACTGGTGAACATCTGTATTAAAACAGGGAATTTTTAATTTCAAGACCAGTGTTCTTTGCATTATGCCACCAAAGTTGATAAGGAGATGGAAGAATCAAGTACTGTTCTGTGGACCAGATGGATTTTCACTTGGTCCTTAAAAGATGTCATATTCTGATAAAAGGAACTATTAAGGGAGAAGGAGTGAAAAGAAAAAGATGAAGCTGTGGTTAGGGTTTTCAAGACAGAATTCAGGCTGGGTCAAAAAGATGCTGCAAAAGTGAAGGAGGTAAAATATAACATGGCTGCACACAATGGCATGCACCTGTACTCCCAGCTACTAGGGAGGCTGAAGGGCCACAATCGCTTGAGTCCAGGAGTTCAAGGCCAGCCTGGGGAAAATAGAGAGCCCCCCCTCCCCCGATCTCTAAACACACACACACACACACACACACACACACATACACACACACACACACACACACACACACACACACAGAAACACACACTGAAGCAAGGCCTCATTAAGCATGTTGTAAACTTGATTCATGGCAACACTGGAGACTTTGAGGTGAGAGAGTGGAAAACCATGCACTATTTATCCCTCGCAATTAGTTTTTGCTGTTGTTATTGTTTCCCCCTCACTATCTTTAAAATTTTATAGTGAAAACGCTTGAAAGAGACACTTGAAAGCTTCCAAGCTTTGCTGTATTTTCAACTAGCTTTGGAACTTGGGACAAGTTTCTTTTGTTTGTGGACTCAATTTCCTCATTAAACCAGGTGGAATAGAGGCAAGGAAAAAAGGAGCCAGTGTTACCCAAGCACCATGTAGCAGGTACTGCGCCAGATCTTATCCATTGATCTTATTTAATACCAGAGAACTTTGGGAGGTAGTTGCTATTTCTTTATGGATGAGAAAACAAATATTTAGAAATGTTAAATAATATGCTCAAAGAGGTGGTAGAGCTGTTTTTTTTTTTTTTTTTTTAAATCGGGTCTACCCAGACTTTAAAGCCTAAGCTCAAGCATACTTATCTGATATACACCCCTTTTAGGATAACAGAAAATTAAGATAAATTTAGAATGAAAGAAAATTAACTGAGTAATTAAGTAAGCCACTGGTCCCCAAATGCTGTTGCACATTTGAATCATCTGGGAATCTTTAAAAAACTGCTATTCCTGACTCTTACTATGATTTTCTGATTTAACTAACAAGGGTTTTCACCCCTTGGCATTGGGATTTTTTAAAAACTCCCCATGTGATTGCAAACCACTGACATAAGCATATGGTATTAGGCTCGTCTGAGAGATGTGACAGCTAACCCTACTCACCATGAGATATGAGAAAGACCCATTCTGGTTGAAATTTTTATACAATTTTCTTTAATATATTTAACATATTCCACTGGCTGACTGGTGTGATGATGGGAGAGCCTAAGATATATCGAAGTTTTCAAAAGAGTGGACATGATTTTATCTGGCTCATGATATAGTCTTATTCTCCTGGTCTGTCCCTATTTAACTCTATCACTTCCTCTTTCTCTCTATGTCTCTATCTTCATGACATGGAGACCTAAGTAGAGTCATCTCAAGCTCTGATTATTTTGAAAATCATCTCCAGCAATAGTTCTCATTTTCAATATCCCCTCAAGCCCTGCTCATGAGAGGGGAAAAGCAAAGACTTTGAAGTTAGACGCACCTAGTCTTTAATCTTAGTTCCACCAATTACATAATTGTGTAGTCTTGAACAAATTGATTAACCTCACTAAACCTCAACTTCCCTACTCATAAAGTGAGAATAAAAATATTTCACTCATAGAAAAATTATGGGTAGAATACAAGGGGACCCATATGTTTCCCTGATCCTAAATCTGATATGTCCTGGCCATTTTTCTTCCATTACCCATCTCGTCACTAAATTACGATGTTCAAAGCAGTAATTTCTTCTCTCCATGACATTGTGTTTTTTCCCCATGTTTTGGCGTTAACTTAATAATTCTTTCATACCGTATTGTCTCATTTCATACTTACCTTGGTGTCTCTTATTGTCCCTACTTTATTACATCTTTTTATTTTTATGTATTTCTTGTGCAATTACCTTGTCTATGCAAATAATTTATATGTTATTTAAGAATAGGGGGATATCATTTTTAAAAAGAACATTGTTTGTTCTTCCAGCTCTCTCCCGTCACATTCCTTTCCTCATTCTCTGTCCCTGCTTGTGGGCATCATACAAAACTCAACATCTCATAGGATCTACATCTGTGGTCAATGAAATATATGAGAAATTAAATTTATAGTGGTGTTTTCTAAAAAGCAACGAGGTTCTCATTACTGGCATCACTTTTCCCATTGGTCTCAATGACGAGGATTTAAGTCAGCAGAGGCTTGGGGGATTCTCTGAGTCTTGAGGTTTGTGAAAATGAGACTATATCAAAATCCATAGAAATTTATTTATTTATTTATTTTGGACTATGACTATGTTCAAACAGGACACCAGTAGCCTGATGCTGAAGTTTTTCATGATGCTGCATGGCTATAAGACTGGGTACAAATCCTAACTATGGCCCTAAGGAAAAAAAATCTGATGCCCTAAAGCATGGGATTTGATCCCCCCATCTTAGCACAAAACTTCAAACGCTGTTTGAATTTAGAATTCTTTTAAACCCAGCTACAGTGCTTAACTGGAAGGAGGCAGTGAATTTCAACAACTGACATACACTATTGTCTGGGGAAATTTACCCTTCTTTCATTTTAAATTTTCTAGGTAATGTCTTCATTCAAGATTCTTTATTTGAAATTTATGAGTAAAATCAATTGAGGTTGTCCAGCTTCTGTTCCCATATGATGAATATTTGTATTGCATAATGTCTTTCCACATTCTTCTCTTTCTGGACCCTGAAATCTGGAATGTTCTTATTCTTCTTTCTTCCTGTTTGTTCAAATCCTGTTCAGCCTTTAAATACCATTTCAAATACCCCTGTGAAGCTGTCCAGAACTCTAGCAGTTCTCACCAATCTCTTCTTTTAATCTGTTATAGTGAGGATGCTCTGTACCACAACAACTGAAAAATTAATTATTATATGATATTTTTGTGCCCTGTCAACTCTTGTTTTCTACACTGCATATGTTTTAGTTTCATGTGCCAGCATTGATTGGAAGCTTCTGAATGGCAACAGACTTGTTTTCTCAACATGCACTCTCTGTAATTATGTATTTATAGGAGGTACTCACAACATTCATGTTTATTCGTTGATCTTCAATGACTTTAGTTTTGGGGAGGAGAGGAATGGAAAGAATTTTAAGAAAGAGAAGAAGTTGGCCTGCAGAACAAAGGGTAAATTTAATGAAATCTGCATTATTTACATACACATTTACTTTATGAATTCTCCATGGCATTCGAAAAGCTTATCCTGGTTCTCTCTCCCTTGCTTTTTTTCTAAGTCCCCTTCCTCTGTTGTTACTTGGTATGTGCTTTGGGAATGCAAATTATTTCTTTAACGTTAGACCAAAGCAAAACATAATTAGAAAGGGAGATCAAAGATGCCTCCTCTAATACATCTCAAGGCCAAATATGAATGATTTCTGAATGATCTGCTATTTTACTAAATTCTGTCACACAGATAATCAAAAGTTATGCTACCACAGTTAATCTTTCATTAACCCGTACATTTTGAAAAGGATAGTGTGAGTCTGTCCAAAATAGTATTGATCTCTTTTAACTCATTGCAAGTGGACTCTTTAGTTTGGCAAATTAAGACTTGGTCTGAAAGCTAAAGAACTTGGGGATATTTTAAAAGGCACAAGCAGAAATAAAAAGTGAAAAGCAATAAAATACAAAGCACTGACCAGAATCACCAGCACTCATGATACCTTTGGAAGCTCTCTGGTTGGGCAAGAGGTGGAAATAGTCATCACAGTAATGGGAACGACTGTTCTGCATGATTGTCTGCTTGGTCTGGCATTCCTACCTTCATGACAAAATGTTTGCTGAAATTGTGATGCTTAATGAAAGTAAACTCAGTATTTTGCCTTAAAGGAAAATAAAATATAGAGTGGCATATACATTTTCATCCTCATATGTATGAAACACAATAATAAATAGGAATAAGAAGACACTTTTCTTGGCCTTTTCATATATGATAGATGGGAGCAACAAAACAAATAAGATCAAGTAAACAAGGCAAAGAGAACAATATCTGGAGATCAAACATAACTTATAAGTCAATTAATTCAGTCTCCTAATTCTGCAGGTGAAGTAACTGTGCCCTCGGGAGGTGAAGTTACTTGCCCAAGGTAATAGTCTATTCACCTTGGCAGAAAAAGGGCAAAGCCTGAAAACAGTGAAGTTTCAACTCATCATTCATTTCACTACAGCATCATGGAAAGAAGGAACTCTGATACAAGCAGTGAAGACTATGAGATCTATTTTCAAGGGGTGTGGTGTTGGTGTATTTTCAGAAAGGCTTTCTAAAGTATAGACATATATTGAATGGGCTGGCTCAATATGTAGTATTACCTAGAGAGGAGGAATTGATTAGGTGATGTTGTACATGTCTCTCTACCCCGGAAAGGTGTTTCAGTGAGATCTGTTTTGGAAGTGGGTTGCTCAAAATCTCAGAAGATTTCAAAAATGATCATATGTGGCAATTTGAGGTAAACAGTAGTTCCATGTTTCTATAGTACCTCTCACCAACGTACTTCACTTCCCAAGAAGAGATGTCAGACTGGATTGTAAAATGTTTAACACCCTGACGTGCACTGGATTTTGTGATGACTTGTGTGAAACTTCAGAGGATGAACTAGTTCTCAAACCTGAAGGTGTCGATACTGGGGCAAGTTTTATGTGGAAAAATTCCACCATGCCGGAATTCCAGTAATGAACTTTGTATTGCCTTCTTTCCCAGTGATTTTGGAAAGTTGAGTTACTATTAGTTTCATTTCATTATGCATTAATTTGATTGAGTGTCACTAAGCTGAACATCTGGAGACAAATGAAAGCTATATAAATAACAATGACATTTTTACAAGATGGGAAAATAAAAATCTATTTTGGAAAATACAGTGGTAATAAGCTGCTTTAGAAACTGTATCAGTAAAGGGAAGCCAACCATGTTCCTCTTTGTCATAAATCCAAACAAAATAGCTTTATTGGAAATATTTCCAAGATTCCAACTGGCCAGGTATTTTACCTCTCTGTGTTCCATAAACATGTGAATGTCTTCCTGAAATATTTAATTATGTATTATACATGTAATTATACATATAACTATACATATACATGCACATATAAATACACACATCTATATTCCTCAAAGATTTCTATGAGGTGAGCTCATGTCAGTGAAATTTCTTCTCCATTTTGATTTTTGTTTTAGAATCCTAAACAGAAGGGTATTGTAAAATCTAATGACTGTTCCATCATTGTATTGCCCACCATATCAACTAGAGAATAGAACCTTGTGTACACTCAGTTGACAAATATAATAAAATCATATCATTTCTTTCTTTAAAATCCTCCAATGGGTTCCAATTACATTTCAAATCATTACCTATTCCTTAGTGTCATCACAAGACCTTATCTAATCTGGCCCCTGCCTACCTCATTTCAAACATTATCTCCTGTTACTCATTTACTCGCTCATCAGATGTTTAATTTTGTTATTGGGCACCGCTACAACTTGTTCCTACCATAGGCCTTTCATACCTGCTGCTCTCTACCTGGAACACGGTAGTCCCAGAAATTTTATTCTTACTTCTTTCATATACTTCCTCATAGGAGCCTTTTCTGATCACCTAGTCAAAAAGAGCCCATTTGTCCCAGGGACTTTCCTCTGTCATCACCCTGGGTTCTTGTCTTTAAAAGATTCACCTTTTTTCCATTTTATTTATATTTAGTTTTAAATAATAACTGTTACTTTCACTTTTGTGTCTCTCTTCCTCAGTAGAATCTGAACTCTCCAAAATTTTTTTTGTCCTATTAACTTCTATATCTGTAGTGCATGGAAGAGTGCCTGACTCAGAATAGGTCTCAAATAAATATGGAAAGAATGAGTTAATTATTTCCATATTTATTTGGAATGAGTTAATCCCATACTGAAATACAGGATTAAGAAGAGGAGAAAGAGCAAACACATCCATATTTCAGAGTCTCCTATAACAACACAGTTAACCTGGGTCTTTCTCTCTCATTCTCTCTCTCTCTCTCTCTCTCTCTCATGGAGGAGGGTGATTGCAGCTGACCTGTTGTCTCTACCAAAAGGTAGGGACTCACAATAATTAGGGAAATTAGAGTGGGTAATTCAAAATCCTGTCCACCGAGATCTTTAATGGGGATGAAAAAAAAGACCATTAATTGACTCTGGAAGGTGGATCCCACATTCCTTATTCAATAATTTTGTTCACATGATTCTGCTTAAATTAGTATGAGATAGTGTAGACTCAAGGCATGCAAGGTTTTAACAACACTCCTAGCTGTCTGTGACACCCATACATTTTGGAAGCAAGAAAGGATAGGCTGGGTTTGTATATCCTTCAATCTGATTGTTTCCTACAAGCCTGTTTCCTCACAAAATCTGCAAATTGAGGGCTGTACATACCTAGTCCATCCTTCCTTGCTATTTTGAGAATCATGATCCTGAACTAAATAGACTCTGGCTTAGGCTTACTGATTATAAACGGTCTTCAGCAAATCATTCTGGTCCTTTAGCGTCAGTTTTCCTGTATCTAATCTAGAGTAAGCCCCCAAGTTTAATTGTGAAGTGACCAAGAAAATAACTCAGAATTAAAATCTTTCAGAAATAGAAGTATAAGATAATAATTTGTGCTGTATTATGCTACAATGAGATTACTGTGGCCTGAAGTATCCATAAAGGTTTGATTTGGGAGGTGAGACTGGTGTTGTTTTGGAAAAGGCTGTTCTTATTCATATGGGTAGAAATGAGTGAAGACATCAAGTGAAGGAGTGAGAATGATGAAAATGCTACTAAGAGTGACAACATTTTATAATACACCCTTTTTGAAAACTTCATTAAACTATACATTGCAATTATTTAACATTTATAAAGCACCCTATGTGCATATGCTAGAATATTAAGGAAGGCAATGGCGGGAAAATATGGACCTCAAGGTCAGAATTAAAATATTTGCTGGGTTTTTGCTGGTCTTAGGACCTTGGTTACATTACTTAATTCCCTGAATCCCATTTTTTCTGTCTATAAAATGGGGATTATAATACCTTCTTCAGAATATTACTTTAAGATTTAGTTCAAATAAAGAATATCTACTATCTAGCTCAGTACTTGGCATAGTCAATAAATTTTAGGTGCTTTTCCTTCACTCCAAATTGGGGGAGAAGTTGTCTCTTAGGTTCTAGGTCAGTTACTAAAGTGTAGCTGATAAAGATGTCATCACCATATCACACTAAAGAACAATAATGGTGTGGCAGAATCCATCACAGACTGCTTTTTGTCTCTGCTATTTACAGCTGGAGTCCTATGTCTCAGAATTCAGTTCCATTACATTTGTTTTTTTAAAGCATTACTGTACACTGCCGTGCGGCAAGTGTTCACAAAGGAGCAGGTAGCATTCCTCGACCTTCAAAAAATGCACTCGTTCCTCGGTGTACACTGGGGACTGGGTCCTCCAGCGAATACCAAGATCCATGAATGCTCAAGTCCCGCAATAGGCTCTGCAGAACCCGCTAGTGTGAAAAGGCAGCCTGCTCTGTCCGCTGGTTCGGTTTCGGTTTTGGGGTTGATTAAATCTGCGAATGCAGAACCTCAGATAGCGAGAGCAGACGCTGCTAAGCAGCAACACATAAGACAGGCAAATAAGAGAATTAGAATATGAGTAAGTCTCTGAGTGATCCAGACTTTTGAAAGAGGGACTTTGGAGTAACTTCTACATGAAATATATTAAGTAGCATCACTTTGCAGATGAAAGAAGGGAATTTGGGGTCAGCCAGTCTCCTGTTTACAATGATTGGTTCTAATGTTGAATTCCCAGTCACACCAGTGAAATGCACAGTGTTGAACACTGTAAAGCTATCTCACATAGGAAGCCCAGAAATAGCACCCCCACTCTCATACGTTTAAAATGTTATTTGAATGTTTAGATATTTTGTTTAGACACAATTTACATTGTTTGTGAAAAATATAGGTCCCTCTATAATAGCAACAGGATATCAAGAAGAGAGAAAAATACTAATTAGCTTGTATAATTCTATCTGATACTCTTATCCTCTGGATAGTGAAAGTCTGATAGATTAAAACAACATAATAGACTTACAACCTTTACGAAACTCCATGGGATGTTTCTGGGGTGAAAATCAGCAATTTTGAATTCTGGTAAGCAGCAAATATTGTTTGGGCAGACTTTTTAATATTTCTGGTCCTCAGAAACCTAATCTTTTCCCATTTGGGGGTGACAGTGACCTTAAATCAGCTATTCGCAATCTATTGGCAAGTGAAATCAAAATATATGCTTAGACAACCTTTTTTTTTTCTTTTTTTTTTTTTTGCACATCTTCACAGAGGGAAAAAAAATAGTAAAAGGAGTTCTCAGCCCAGAATATAAACTACACTGACAATTACACTCATCCTGCCTAGACATTTCCTGTGCTAAACTCCACAAGGGGAGTAATGCAAAGCTGCCTTGCACATGGAGAAAAATCAATTTCATAAGAGATATATCTTCATGTGTCATGATCCAGTGTATGATTGTGGCCTTTGATGTCTATTTAGCTGGCAGCGAATTTACAGCCATAACTTTTAATTCCCAGCAATGAGGGCAGCGAAAATAACTTAACGGTTAAATAGGAACCTTGTGCTTATTGGGTGACTGTAATCAACTGCCAGGAATGACCTTGAAATTGGACATTCCTCTCTGCTTAAGCACCATTAGCAATATTTTTCAGAAAGCCAACCATTTAGCTGGTTGGCAAAAAAGGAAAAAAAAATGCCGATAAAAATCTACTCTTGGCTACTCTCTAAATTGCATTGCACTATCTGTTCACCAGCTGAGGGTGAAGAGCATTGTATATTAAAAGATTTTCATTGTGTAATAATGTGAATACCAGCAGCAGTAATTATAAAATCAATAATTCGTAATAAATATGTCCTCCTTATATAATTACTAAATGATTGCAAAACCAATATTATGCACTAGTTAGAATGGAAAAGGTTGCTGTTAAAGACTTTCTATATTATACATTATTGTTCAAATCTTAAACACTCTTGGTCAAATGAAGCAAAGCTTCACTCTCATCGGAATTAAACTAAATACTATTTCTTTAGAAGCTACTAAAAAGTATATATGATTCCTGGTGAAAGTAATTATTAGATTAAAATATCTGTCGTCAACATGACTACGTGTGCGGTATCTCTCCTGCCTCCTTTGTTTTGTATCGAATCATGTTATGATATTTTTCTCAATGAAGGGATATGTATCCCCATTCATCTGCATCAGGAATCCATCTATTTGCCATTTTTCTTGTCACATAAATAAAACCAAACCCATAAGAACCTTTTCATTAGCCCTTCTGTTTAAATTCAAAGCATAAGAGAGCATGTTCCTGCTAGAGGAAAACCAACCAAGTTCCTTTCCTGTGAAGAAGGAGTATGCTTTTGGTCCCTGACAGCATTACTTCTGCACTGTCCACAACCCTTGAGGTTATTGAAAAGGGCTCACTGCTGTCTCCTACTGGTCTGACCAGCTGCCAAGGCTGAGCACTCACCAGAGGCACCACTCAGGTTAGAACACGGTGCCTTTGCCATCAGATGATGTTGGGGTTAGTCCCCTAACTCTGTGCATTCTCTCTACAATTCCCCAAGGAGTATTTAATGTATGTGTTTGTTAACTTCCTACTGTATTTATAGCCAGATTTGTGCCAAGCAATATGAGAGAAAAAAAACAAGGAACAAAGGCAAAATGTGGTTCTTAGCTTCGGGCCATTTATTTGCTAATTGGGGACACAAGCATTTCATAAATATTCTAGAGGAAATTTTTTTTATGTCACAGATTCTGCGATGATGGTCTTGGGCCTTATGAAGATAATATTGATTAGCCCACCTAAGGAGAACTCTTGTACGTGACCAGATGATACAGAAAAATCTGATTGATATATACCAGGCTAATGTCAAATTCAAAATGGATCCTGTGGGCTACAACTCCAATATGTAAAATGGATTCCATATATCTAGGGCTTAGTTCTCTGACCACTCAGTTCTAACCTGAGTGCACACTCTCTCCCTCTCTCAATATGTATGTGTGTGCATATACACACACATATACACCCATATATGTAATACACATGTGTGTGTGTGTGTGTGTTTCTTTAAAGAACTGGCTCGCATGATTGTGGTGTCTGAGAAGTCCAAAATCTGCAGGACAGGCCAGCAGATGGACATCCAAGGGAGAGTTGATAATGGAGCTCTAGTCCAAACACAGTCTGGAAGCAAAATTTCCTTGGAGGACCTCAGTCTGTTCCTCTTCTGGAATTCAGCAAATTGGATGAGGTCTACCCATATTGTGGAGGGTAATCTCCTTTACTCAAAATCTATTGATTTAAATGTTAATCTTACATTTTAAAAAAATACCTTCACAGCAACATCCAGACTGGTGTTGGCATTTGTGATACACAAATACCAAATATTTGTGTATCACATCTTAGCCAAGCTGACACACAATATTAACTATCACATATATCTCCCCAGTAAAGAATTCATTAGTTGGAGGGACTTTTGGTACTAATTCTTGTCCAAACTCTTCATTTTACAGATGAGAAAAAAAGAACAAGAGCTTTTGCATAGCTCCTTGTAATCTACATGATACCTCAGGCAGTTTCTGTTCATTTGATCTGTTTCATTCAACAAACATATAGCAAGAGCTATATGTCCCTATTTGGGGACAGTGCAGTGATAAAGCTTTTTTTATTAAATGGCTATTTGGCACCAGTTTTTGGAATTAAAATAACAAATCTTTAACGTTTGTAAGTTTTAGTCCAACAATTCTATTTCTAATAATTTAGACTATAATAATACATATATATATATATATATATATATATCCAAAAATGTATCTGCAAGCATTTACCTTGCAGTACTTTTGTCACAGATTTAAAAATGGAAACAATGCATGTGTTTATCAATAAAGGATCAGTAATTATGGAACAGCTCTACTCTAAACCACTATGGAGCAACTATTAAGAAATGTGAGGTTATAAATGGGAGCTAAGCAACGCGTGGTCATGCAGAATGATTAAACAGATAGTGGAGGCTCAGAAGGGGGCGTTTGGGATGGGAGTGAGGGCTGAAAAATTACATATTGGGTACAATGTACACTATGCAGATGCCGAGTATTATTAAGAGCCTAGACTTCTCCACTATGCACTTCATCCATGTAACAAAAAACCACTTGTACCCCCATATCTGCTTAAAATAAAATTTTAAAAAGAAACATAAGGATAACTTATGCATTCTCAATAGGAAAGAGCTCCAAGATACATTTTTAAGCAAACAAGAAGTCACAGAATAATATATGAAGTGTGATCTCTCATTTTAAAAATAAAGGTATGTGCATATGTTTACGTATGTGCAAAATAATAAGAAAAATACTGTCAGGAGACATACCAAACTCTTTATGGTGGTTATCAGGAGAAAGAAAAATGGAGCGTAAGTTAAAAATATTTGTGTTTCAATTTATATATCTCTGTATTTTTTCAATCATTTAAAATTATTGTTATATGTAACTGTAGTTTATTCACTCTTATCACTATATAGCATTCCATTTTACAAATACATACAGATAAAATATTAAGTGAAAAAAGGAGAAGAGAAATACATACAGTATAGTTCCATTTTTATAGGGTTAGGAGCAAACAAAACCAAACTATATTGTTTAAGAATACATATATAATTGATGAAACTATAAAGAGAAAGAAAAATATAATTACCACAAAAGCTGGGATAGTGGTTTGCTCCAGGAAGGAGGGAGGAGATTTTTATTTAAAAGATATAATAGAGTGAGGAGTTTCTGGTTAGCAAATGCTCTATTTCTTCATTTGTGTTACAGTTTCTAGGTACTGGTTCTGTAATTATTAGTTAAACTGACCTAGATATTTAATGTACTTTCTGTCCACGTGATGTATTTCACAGTAGCATCCACAAAATTATAATCATGTAACGTAAACAAAAGAACAAACTAAGAGTGAATGATTGTTTGCATAATTAATATAAATATAAAATGGGGATAAATAGGGTAAGTTAGAGATTTTTTCATAACATGGCATAAAAGAAGTTCATAGATTTGTAATAACATCAAGAGAAAAGAATTTTGCCTAGCAAAAGAACAAAAAACAAACAAACAAAAAAACTCAAGGTAGTAATAAGAACAGTTTTTTAAATATGTTTAATTTTATAGGACTTAAAGCATTTTTGCATATGGGCATCATTTGGTTTTCAAAAATATTTTTTACAAATGAGACCCAGAGACTCAGAGAATCAGAGACATTATGTGAAAGCCTAGCCTAGGGGTGGGGAACCTGCAGCCTCAAGGCCACATGTGGCCCTCCAGATCCTCAAGTGTGGCCCCTGGACAGAATCCAGACTTCACAGAACAAATCCCTTTATTAACATGCTTCTGTTTCTCCATGCCCAGCAGTGATTCCTGGGGTGCAAGAATGCTGCTCTACTGCCCCTTAACAGCTGGCTGTATCCTAGAGGGTGAAAAACAGTGGTTAATGGTGCCCCAGGCTCAACAATTATGGTTTTCTACAAACAGACACTGAGTATTAACAGAAATAACACCCATTTTTTGATTGCATAACAAAATCACAAAATATGCAAAACAATTATGTGCCATCTTTTTGGTATTTAATTAGTATAATATTAAATTTAATTCTACTGCACAATGGTAACTATTACCATAATTTATAAAGGTTTTTTTTTGGTAATCTTAGTTATTTGCTTCATATACATTATCACATTTAATCCCCACATAATCTTCTGAAATCGTTATTATCCCTAGTTTACAGAGGATGGAACTGAGGCAAGAGATTTGGAAAAAGTGGTTCATAGTAGGTGGCAGAGCTGGCTCCCACCCCAGATCTATCTGTAAGCAAAATTCAAGCTGCGGCCTTCTACATTAAGAATCCCCAACAACAAATGCTGGCGAAGATATGGAGAGACAGGAACACTCTCACACTGGGGACTGCAAATTAGTGCAACCTCTCTGGAAAAGAATTTGGAGATACTTGAAAGAGCTAAAAATAGAAATACCATTCGATCCAGCAATAGCACTATTAGGCATCTACCCAAAAGAGAAAAAACATTCTATGATAAAGACATCTGCACCCGAATGTTTATGGCAGCACAATTCACAATTGCAAGGATGTGGAAACAACCCAAGTGCCCGTCAATTCATGAGTGGATTATTAAAATTTGTTATATGTGTACAATGGAATATTACTCAATCATAAGAAACAACAGTGATCTAGCACCTCTTACACTTTCTTGGATTAAACTTAAGCCCATTATCCAAAGTGAGGTGCCACAAGATCGGAAGAATGGGCTCCACTTGTACTTGCCATTAAATTGGTACTAACTGATTAACACTATGGTACTCACGTGGTAGTAATACTCTCCAGGGGTTAGGAGGTTTGGCGGGGGGGGGGGGGTGGTAAACCCGCATCTAAAGGACATGAGGAGCATTGTAGGGGGGAAGGGCATGCCTCTAACCCTCGCTTGGGTGAGGCAAAGACATAAAGTGTAACCATAATGTTTGTACCCCCATAATACTTTGAAATAAAAAAAAGAAGAATCCCCAACTCTTTGAAATACAGTCTACATTATCCATAAAACACGGTATGATGGACTGAATCGTGGTCCCCCAAAATTCATACTCTGAAACCGTAATTCCCAATATAACTGTATTTGGAGATAGAACCTTTAAAGAGGTAATTAGTTAAGATTAAATGAGGTCACATGGGCGGGTCCTGATCCCATATGACTAGTGTCCTTGTAAGAAGAGGTAGAGACACCAGGAATGTGTGGGCAAAAAGAAAAGGCCATATGTGGCCACAGTGAGCAGCCCGCCATCTGGAAGCCAAGAAAAGAGGCCTCAGAAAAAACCAAACCTGTTGACACCGATATCAGACTTCCTGCCTCCAAGACTGGGGGAGAATGAATTACTATTGTTTAAGCCACCCAATCTGTACTATCTTGTTATGGAAGTTCTGGCAAAGTAATACACACAGTATTAACACATTTTTTAAGTGTCGATCCTAATTTCACATATGTTTATGCTCTCTCTTTATTTATTTATTTATTTTTGCATGTGTGGGTAAAATAAATACATAAAAAGCAAGAAGAGCTAATATTTTTAATACAGGGATATTTTAATTTAAAATCTATTTTATGGAAAATAATTCAAGTACTATAGAAGTGTGTATAGTGAAACATAATTCTCTCACTCACCTTTATGCCAGGAATCTTTCCCCAGACTATCCTGTTAATCTTTTCCTGCTTATATTATCAGGTATATTCTATGCATACTCGAATGTATAGTGTGTGCATGTTTACTAAAGTGTAAAAACATTATTTATATGTTTTCTTCTTTTGCATTTTAATTAAGCCAATGTCAAAAATAATTCAATAATCAATACATTGTTTTAAGGCTATATTAAAGTTTAAACAAAGGTAAAATAATAAAACAGCATTGAAGTATATGAAGAAATAGAAACGAACATTAGTCTTATGTTAACTCCTCCCAACACCACATTGTATTCCTCTTAATCATTTCCCTGTTATTTATTTATTCTTTTTGAGACAGAGTCTCACTCTGTTGCCTGGCTAGAGTGAGTGCCATGGCGTTAGCCTAGCTCACAGCAACCTCAAACTCCTGGGCTCAAGCGATCCTACTGCCTCAGCCACCCCAGTAGCTGGGACTACAGGCATGTGCCACCGTGCCCGGCTAATTTTTTCTGTATATATTTTTAGTTGTCCAGATAATTTCTTTCTATTTTTTTTTAGTAGAAGCGGGGTCTCGCTCTTGCTCAGGCTGATCTCGAACTCCTGAGCTCAAACAATCCACCTGCCTCGGCCTCCCAGAGTGCTAGGATTATAGGCGTGAGCCACCGCGCCTGGCCTCCCTGTTATTTATTCCCCTATTTCTTATGCAATAATATGTGCTGACGTGTCTTGATTCATACATTTCAGACAGTATATCTGTTGACTATTCTTATAGGACATGAAGCTTCAATTCTCTTCAAACAACTCCTATTTACCTTTATTCATTCTCGCAGTGTGGATATTTATTTAATTATAATGCCAAATTTATAAAATAAATAACCTAAATTAAAAAAAATAGTTACAACAATAGACAGAGTTTAATTAGAATTCTGCAAATATTGTTCACTAGGCAAGTATTTTACTATAACTTTCCTTAGAACACTTTGTTGTTATTGGAGTTATAATATTAAGTGATTTTATTTTCATAATTTTCTGTTTATCTATTCATATTTTTCTACAAAAGTGTCATATACCTATCAACAATTTTCTCCAGATGTACAGACATATCACATAATCTGCCAATTTCTTCCTTCCTTCCCTCCTTTCTTCTCTTTCTTTTTGTGTGTGTGTATACATATATATATATATACATATATATATATGTATGAATGTATTCATCTATCTCTCTTTCTCTCTCATCTACCTATGTATCTATCTATCTATCCAGTTTAGAGACAATCTTTACTATACCTACTACATTCAAGAGTAATTTCTCTTTAGACCTCTATTCTGGAACTTCTGTTTGCTATTTATTCATTGTGGAATTCCTATTTCTTATCTCACACCTTTCTTCACTTTGACCTCTTTTTATTAGTGCTCATCTTCTAACATGTGCCCAAGAGGGTGCAAGGGACATACATGTTTTGAGTCCTTACCTATCTTCAGATGTCCCTGGCTATTGAGGATTTAAAATAGCTTAAAATAATTTTCACACAGGTCTTTGAAGCCTTTCCTCCACTATCTGCTAGTCTCTGGTGTTGTTTTTGAAAAGTTTGACTTACTTAAGTCCCTTTTCTTACATGTGCCATATTCCCCACCGTAGTTTAATTGATTCTCTTCATCTCTGATGTGTCATAATTTTTCAGTGTTGTGCCTCATTGCACTGATGTCTAATCCTTACTCAGAGAAAACTGTCATATTCTTCAAGCTTGTAACTATTGGATTGGAATATTTCTAAGAGTCTTCTTCCTTGACAAGATACCACAGTTTGCAATAACCTTTTAAGAATCTAGTCCTATGCAACTATTCAAAAGTATTATGAATAGCTATAGATAGGAAAGACTTATGCAGGATCTGTGCCTTTCACCTCTCACAAAAATCAACTCAAGGTGGATAATGGACTTAAACCTAAGACATGAAACTATAAGAATTCTAGAAGAAAATGTTGGAAAAACTCTTACAGACATTAGCCTAGGCAAAGAATTTATGAAGAAGACCCTAAAGGCAATCACAGCAATAACAAAGATAAATAAATGGGACCTGATCAAATTAAAAAGCTTCTGCACAGCCAAGGAAACAATCATGAGAGCAAACAGACAACCTACAGAATGGGAGAAAATACTCACATGTTACACATTCGATAAAGGGCTGATAACTAGAATCTATATAGAACTCAGGAAAACCAGCAAGGAAAAAAATCAAACCACCCTATCAAAAAGTGGAGAAAGGACATGAACAGAAATCTTTCAAAAGAAGATAAACTGATAGCTAGCAAGCATATGAAAAAGTGCTGAAGATCTCTAATCATCAGGGAAATGCAAATAAAAACCACAATGAGATAACACTTATCTCCAGTGAGAATAGCCTTTACCAAAAAGTCCCAAAACAATAAATGTTGGCATGGTTGCGGAGAGATAGGAACACTCATACACTGCTGGTGGGACTGCAAACCAGTATAACCTCTGCGGAAAGCAAGACGGAGATACCTCAAAGAACCATGAGTAGAACTACCATTTGATCCAGCAATCCCATTACTGGGCATCTACCCAAAAGAACAAAAGACATTTTATAAAAAAGACATCTGCACTAGAATGTTTATAGCAGCACAATTCACAATTGCAAAGATGTGGAAACAACCCAAGTGCCCATCGATACATTAGTGGATTAATAATAGTGGTATATGTATAACATGGAGTTCTACTCAGCCACGAAAAACAATGGTCATATAGCACCTCTTGTATTATCCTGGATAGAGCTGGAACCCATTCTACTAAGTGAAGTATCCCAAGAATGGAAAGGCAAGCACCACATGTACTCACCATCAAATTGGTTTTAACCGATCGACACTTAAGCGCACATACAGTAATAACATTCATCAGGTGTCAGGCAGATGGGAGGGGGTAGGAGGGGATGGGTATATACACACCTAATAGGTGCAGTGCACACCATCTGGGGGATGGACATGTTTGAAGCTCTGATTCGGGTGGGGCAAGGGCAATATATGTAACCTAAACATTTGTATCCCCATAATATGCTGAAATAGAAAATAAAAAAAGTAAACATTACACTGAAGTCAAAAAACTGTTTTCTTTTTTTTTAATTATGACAATTCCTAGCTTCTATCAATTTATTTACTACTCAGTTTAGTAACACTAACTACCATTAGAAACAAAACCTGTTATCTCAGTGGCTGAACACTGCAAATGTTTATTTTTTGCTCTAAGCAATTGTGATGTAGGTGTTTGTCAGCCTTCTACATGGTATTCAAACATCCAGGGTCCATTTATGATGGGAGAACTAAAGAAGGGGCATACACTAGACACTTTAAGAACTTATAAAATACCCACATGGAAGAATTTTCCAGATCTTAGACATAATCCCCACCCACACATGCATCCCACCTTAGTTCAAAGGCAATGAATTAGTCGAATTTGGAAGTTAAAACCTGACTGTACCCACTGCTCTTTTTTCCTCTCCTCCAAGTCTATATGATTTGGGTTTTACTGCTAAAACTTTCAGCATAGTTCTGTATGTCTGTCTGTCTTTCAAGATTTGGATGTGTGTGTGTGTAGGGTGAGACAAGAAAAATATCTTTTGGTAAGATAAAAGAATGTCAAAACATCTGTTGGTAATACAAGAAAAATTCCTCTATGTAGAGGCAGGAGACTGAGAAAGCTTCAATGTGGATCACAGGGCAGGAAGGAAAAACCCATGTTTCGTCACTGTCTAGACAAACAGTGAAGTTCACACCAGACTGTGCTCTGCACCGCTCAGAGCAGAGCCAAAGGCATGCCGTGGCCCTGTAACCCAGAGAACATTTTCCTAATTTTAATCTCTTTATGATTTTGACCTGTATATGCTTTAAATTTCTATAATATTTAACATCTTTGGCATTAATTTTGCACTTGGTACAGATTCCCTTCCTTGTTAGATATATTTTCAAGTACATGGACTGTCTGGATGTTTCTTAAGGGTCTTTACCTAAACATACATATATCCCCCATAACATCTAGCAAAATCTTTTGACAAAGTGGCTACCAAGTAACTTTTTTGATTAACTGATCAATTATTCTGGGCTCTTAGGAGACCCACTAAGAGATTTTCTCTCCTCTAATACCAAATGCGTATTGTCTTTTTCCAATACTACTTTTACAACTCTCTAACACCAACGGGGTATTCAATTCTGACACTATCTACTTGGAGTTAGTGTCAGAGCCCACGAGTTAAAGGGCTCAATCCTGTAAAGCTGTTCGCATTTCAGACACCAATCACAGGTCTTGGACCACTTCTACTTCTGACTGACCAGCTGTAAATGAAGGGTCCCATGCCCCTCTCTTGGTCTTGATAATTCACTAGAGCAACTCATAGAACTCAGGAAGGCACTTTACTTACATCTACTCATTTATGATAATGGTTACAACTCAGGAACAGCCAAACAGAAGAGATCCGCAGGGCAAGGTATGGGGGCAGGGGTGCAGAGCTTCCACACCTTCTTCAAATGCTCCACTCTCCCAGCACCTCCATGTGTTCACAACCCAGAAACTCCCTGAACCCTGTCGTTTTGGGGGTTTTTACAGAGGTTTCATCATGCAGGCATGGTCAATTATTAACTCAATCTCTAACCCCTCCTCGGTGGTTACAGGTGAGATTAAAAGTTCCAGGCTTCTAATTAAAGTGTGGTCATTCTGACAATCAGCCCCCATCCTGAAGCCATCTAGGGGTCTGCCAAGAGTTGCCTCATTATATACATATTATGCAAATATTATATATGCCTAAAATGAGAGAGAGAGAGAGGTGTATGTTCCTACGACTCAGGAAATTCCAAAAGATTTAGGAGCTCTGTGTCAGGCGCCAGGGACAAAGACCAAGTATGTATTTCTTGCTATGCCACACCCACCTCCTTCACTTGGGAAGTATGAGACAAGACATGATCTGGATATCGAGAAATCTGCTTTTCTGTGGTGAGGAAAGTGAATCTGATTATATGCATGCTATAAACAAAACAGTATTTTTCTAATGGACAAAGAATACTTGGTAAATTAAAAGGGCTGCTGCTGCGCTTTCATAATTCTTTTTCAGTCTTCAAAGTGAATAACATAGACTGGAGTAAGTAAATAAATAAGTAAATAAAATCAACAATAAAATCTTTATCACTTCTTTCTGTCTAGAAATATTATACACAATATATCTCTCATATTGTTTTTTTTTTTATTCTTTCTTTAGTTAATAATGTCATTTCCCCTATGGTGGAATAATCTACAGATGGGTATAACAAATGTTATTTTAAATGGAAGATTTTTTTAAAAAATTAATCGTTAAGTAAATAAATATCTATTTAGGTTAGATGTCAATGGACTGAAAGAACTAAAATGCTACCACACAATGTAAATGCATGGAACCTCATTCTTTCACTTATTTGGAATTATCATTATTTCTTTTTGCAGGATTAAAGTTAGCTATTCTTTGACTATTAAAAAAGTCAAAATGACAATGTTAAAATAGAAAAATACTTAGCTTTCTTCCTTAATGAAGGTCACGTAGCTGCATGAATAAAATGTGTGGGTTCATTAAAAATGGCTCCTCTAAATAGACAAGTATTTCTTTGCTTTGTTATAATATTAAAATGTGTGTCAAACATTTCTTCTAGCTTTAGAACAGCATTACTCTCTTACTCTATACTAAAAATGATTCTATAAATAAAAGCTTTTATTAAGTTTTTATTTTTCACCTATTTAATACAGCACATTTACAAGGTTTTACTGGACTGCACTACTATCTACGAAAATTAATCATTTTTATATTAAATTTTCAGATTGTCATTTATTTACTGGCCTGGGGCAAGACATGTTTTACTTTTCTTACCCAAGTATTAAAGAACTCCCATAGAGTAAATGAGTTTCTAATATTAGATATTCTAGAGAAATGAAGGAAAAAACTATTCTGTGAGCTGGAACATGAATGGTTTGTATATGTTAGGCTGTATTGAAATACACTCAAATGGAGGTCAGAAAACTTAGCTTATAAAATGATTTTGTCCAGCAAAACGACAGGAGTTACAGAAGATTAACTATGTGGGTTCTTTGGATCTAGAGGTACATGAAAAAGATACCACGTCTTGGGTATTCTTTCACCTTAATTGTGCTTTCTTTTGTCATTACCTACCTTACTTCCCATGAATGTACATGTGTGTGGGGTTGCATGTGTGTTTTCCTATTACAACCTTTTTTTTTTTATTTCAGCGTATTATGGGGGTACAAATGTTTAGGTTACATATATTGCCCTTGCTCCCACCTCCAAGTCAGAGCTTCAAGCCTGTCCATCCCCCAGACGGCGTGCATCGCACTCATTATGTGTGTATATACCCATCTCCTCCTCCCCCCTCCCATCTGCCCAACACCCAATGAATGTTATTCCTATATGTGCACTTAGGTGTTGATCAGTTAAAATCAGTTTGATGGTGAGTACATATCGGTGCTTATTTTTCCATTCTTGGAATACTTCACTTAGTAGAATGAGTTCCAGCTCTATCCAGGATAATACAAGAGGTGCTGTAGCACCATTGTTTCTTACAGCTGAATAGTACTCCATGACAACCTTTTAAAAGAGGTCTTAATGTGTCATTCTTCTGGGAAGCTATAACTGGAGACTCATGTAAAATGTTGGCCCTTTCAATACTAAGACAAAGCATGTCAAGCACTTTTTTTTTTCCTGAATAGACTTTATTTTTTACAAGAGTTGAGATTTACAGAAACTTAGTAGAGATAATACAGAGTTTCCACATACTTCTCACTCAGTTTCCTCTATTGTTAACATCTTACATTATTATGATGAATTTGTTACAATCAGTGATATATTATTATTATTAACTAAAATCGATATGTGATTCACATTCCCTTAGTTTTAACCTAATGTCCTTTTTTTGTTCCATAATCTCATTCAGGATACAGCATTGCAATTAGTCATGCCTCCTTAACGCCCGCTGGTTGTGATAATTTCCCATACTTTGTCTTTGGTAACCTTGACAGTTTTGACAAGTACCGGTCAGGTATTTTTCAGAATGTTGTTCAATTTGGATTTGTCTGATGATTTCTCATGATCAGACTGGAGTTAGAGGTTTTGGGAGGAGGACTACAGAGATAAACTGATATCGTCATCATATCATATCAAGACTATGTATACTAGGAACATGACTTATTGTTGGTGATGTCGATTTTGTCCACCTGGCTGAAGTAGTTTTTGACAGTTTTCTCAACTATAAAATTCCTCTTTTTGTCCCCTTTTATGTACTGTTTTCATTGGAAAGACATCATTATGAGCAGCCCACACTTGAGTGGGGAGGTAGGCTAACGCTCCCTAGTGGAGGAGTAGCTATGTATATTATTTGTTATTCTTCTACATAAGAGATTTCTCTCCCTTCTGATTTGTTTGTTTATATAATATATTATTTAAATCATATGAATCCATGGGTATTAAATTTATACTTTGGATTATAACCTAACACTACTTTATTTATTTTCTACTTCAAGTTCCAGAAATAGCCATTGAGAGTTCTTTTAGTTGACTCTTATTTTCCTTTTATGTTTACCTTCATCCTTAGGGATAGCTCTTTTTTAGCACTTCTTTTATTTCTGGCATTATGAGTTGCTCCCAGATCATCTTGTATATTCCTTGCCCCCATCTACACATCAGCCATTATTCCAACGAACCCTGATTCCTTTTACTGGAGAATGACGTTCGAGACCAAGATCTAGACAGTAGGTGTGCTCATTTCTACTGGCATGTCGCTGTTTCTAGGCCTCCTCAGAGCAAGGAAACGTGTGTGTATACAAGCCCATGTAAATACACATATCTATAAATATTTCTATATGTAATTATCTATATCCATAGTAAGGTAAGTATTCATAGAGATTCATACTGACATCTCCAACCCTGATACATTGCTGTCTGTATCATTCTAGCCTCCTTCTCATACTTACCAACCTCTATTTCAAGAATGAAACACCTGCCTCCACCATTTGATTAACTGTTCATTCTCCATTGCTATTTAGAGCAGAATCAGAATCGTTAACCCCTATTCCTGTGGGAAACAATTTTACCAACTAGTTCAGTACTTATGCGCTGCTTCGTTTGGCTTCGGTTACACACTCTCATCACTTCTAATGTTACTTACGTCAGCACATCCTCCTGAACATGTGCCTTTCAGTGAGGTTTTTCATACATTTGCAATACAGTTAAATTATTTGCCACATTCTGCATTTTATCCTGTGATTCCTCTGACCTTACACATGATTGTGTTAGTGTGCATGCTTTAAGGTCCACTCTTGTGCTGTAAAGTTCAATGGGTTTTGACAAATGCATAGCATGATGTATCCATATTACAGCACCATACGGAATAGTTTAACCACCCTAAAAAAACACTTGTACTTAACTTTCTCCTCCTTTCCTCCTTCCTCTGAACCACTGCAACATTTGATCTTTTTACAGTCCCTATACATTTACCTTCTGCAGAATGTCATATAATTGTAATCATATATTAATAGTATGTAGCATTTTCAGACTGGCTTCTTTTCCTTGGAAATATGCACTTAAGATCTATTCATTTCTTTTCTTAGCTTGAAAGCTCTTTTTTTCCCCATCACTGAGTAATAGTCCAGCATACCGGTGTACCAGAGTGTGTATCCATGCACCTAGTGAATGACTGGTTGCTCCCTTTTTTCACACTTATAAATAAAGCTGCTCTGCACATTTCTGTGAGGGTTTTTGTGTGGACATAAGTTTTCAAATCACTTGGGCAAATATCAATGAGCGTGATTGCTGAATGTCATGGTAAGACTATATTTAGCTTTGTAAGAAACTACCAAACTGTTTTCCAAATTATCTGTACCATTTTGCATTCCAACAAGTAATGAATAAAAATTCCTATTACTCTGCTTCCTTGGTAGCAATTAGTAATGTCAGGGGTTTTTGGATTTTAGCCGTTCTAACAGGTGTGTGGTAGTATCCCATTGTTTTTTGTTTTTTGTTTTTTTTTAATTTGAAATTCCCTAATGGCAGATGATGTTGAAGATCCTTGCATATGTCTGTTGCCACACGCATGTCTTGTTTGTAGAAATATCTGTTTAGATCTGTTACTTATTTTTTAATTGTGTTGTTTATTTTCTTATTGTTGAATTTTAAGTGTTCTTTTGATATTATAGATAACGTTCGCTTCTCAGATACACATTTTACAGTATTTCCTCTCATCTTTGGCTTGTCTTTTTATTCTTTTAATAGTGCCTCTCACAGAGCAACAGTTTTTAAAGTTAATAAAATCCTATTTCATCAATTTTTCTTTCATTGGTCATGCTTTTGACCTTTGTCTGAAAACTCATTGCCAAACCCAAGGTCGCCTATATTTCTGTGTTTTCTTCTAGAATTGTCATAGTTTTTTTTTAAATTTTATATCCATTTTATTTAATAATCAAGTTAATTTTTCAAAGTGGTAGATCTGTCTAGATTCATTTTTTAAAAATTTCGACCTGCAATGGTTCAGTGCCATTTTTTCAAAAAGACTGCCCTGATTTCATTGACTTTTCTTTGCTCTTTTGTTTAAGGTTAATTGACTACAATTACTTAGGTCTATTTCTGGGCTCTCTATTCCATTTCATTGTTCTATGTGCCCATTCTTTCACCAATACCACAGTGCTTTGATTATTAGCTTTATAATAAGCCTTCAAATTGGGTAATGTGAATCCTCAAACCTTTGTTCCTCATTTTCAATCTTGTGTTGGTTATTCTTTGTCTTTCACCTTTTCTGTATAAATTTTAAACCAATATGTTGCTATCAACAAAACAACTGGCTGAGATTTTGATAAGGATGTACAGATTAAGTTGGAAAGAATTGACATCTTTATAATATTGTGTCTTCCAGTCCAAGAGTATTATATATCTTTCCATTTATGTGAATAATTTTTTATTTATTCCCTCTGAGTTTTGTAGTTTTATACATAGAAATCCTGTAGATATATTGTTAGATTTATACCTATTTATTTATTTATTTATTTACTTATGTAAGATTGTAAATAATATTCTTTTAAATTTCAAATTCCAATTGATTATC